>JAMRYI010000553.1:0-110121 GCA_029231635.1 Ditylenchus weischeri
AGCGAATTATTAACGACCAGATTTAACTTGTGAGCGCCGCAGTCAGCATGAAGATTGTTGCCCTCTTCGAACGCCTATATGGAAAATATAGGCAAGTTTTCAATTTATCCTTCATACCTTTTTCATATTTCCACCCTCATCGCACAGAAATACATGCTGTTTATTTTCTGCAATACCCCATTCTGCCAGCATCTTGCCAACAATTGTACCAATAGATAAAGTTATGGCTCCCAGGGGAAAATGGATCTGATTCTACCACGGCAAACGGTTTATTTTCGCAAGCAACGTAGTGCATAATCTTTCGATCGTGCGATGAAATTTCACTTAAATAATCAAAAACATTGTATTCTGATACAAAAAAAGATATGTAAACCCTAGAAAATACCTTCTCCTTGGAAGACAAACTTGGCTAAGCCCTGCTGCATTGTTTCTTGGCTTAACTTTTTTGACTGCATTATTGCTTTGATCTTTTTCAGGTAGATTGGATGCTTTGCCAGGTGTAACTTCAATCCACTAGTCCCGAAATTGTTTATCTTGATCTTCTGTTGGCATTCATTGCACTGGGCTTCTGTTGGCGAGAGCTTTGAGAATAGTGCACGATCAGCTTCTTCACCACCAAGTAAAATCTTCCATATAGAGCTCATTCTAGAATGAGCTCTAACAAACAAAATAGATCGAAATTTAAATTTTAACGAGTCACTGTGTGAAAAATTAAGAAAAAGTGTAAGTAAAACCTTGAAATTTTCATTAAACAATTTCAATATTTAGCGCTCAATATCTTGGCTGAACCCAATACCAATATTTTTACTGCACACCAATCAATATCCCTATACCAATATTAACACCTTAATTTGACCCGGTACCCCAATATACCAATGCCAATATATTATTTGTCGTCAGCTCTGGTTCTAAAACACTCGTCAAATTTCAAATCCGCGCAAGACAAATAAACATTCAAATGTCAAAATTTTTGAATGTTCATTTGTCTCGAACGGATTTGTAATTTGACAAGTGTTTTAAAACTCAAAGAGCAGTTTTACATACAAACCGACTATGCTGAACACGATTCCGGTGTCAGAATTTCCGGTTTGCTGAGCTAAAAGAAGGTTTACGTCAAAATGTTATTTGAGAAATTGGTGAAGGACGATCTTCTTTTGCCCGTAACTTTGTGTTGCATACCCTTTTTTGGGTCTGTAAAATTAATCTGACGTAGAAATTGCAGGGCTATCAGATAAACTAATTCAAATTTTTCGGGCGGGGGAGGGACTGGTAAAAGCACGACAAAATATTAAATAATTTACACTCCGAAAAATGACTTTTTTTTGCGAAAAAAGCATTTCTCTCAATTTTTTGCAATTGTTTCAGAAAATCTTTTTTACAGGATGAAAGAACTCTTCCTACGGCGTCGAATAACTTATCACATTGTAGATATACTTCAAAGAATTGCTGTAAAATAAATAAAAACAAAAAGACTGCGAATTGTGCCACTCTCTCCTTACCAGCAAGCAGTGATCCCTGAAATTTGAACTTTTTCCGACACCTAATTCGTGAAACCCTGCTTAAAATATTGCTCTCTACACGATAGGTCAAAAAAATAGGGGTCAGGTGTGGTCCAAAATAACAAAAAAACGCTTTTAAATAAATCAACCTTTTTTGTTGGTCATCAAAGTTTGGTCTTGTGACAGGGAAGTTAGTTGAGTGTGTGTTTTGGGCCATGATAGTTTGTTTTTCCAATGAGATGCGTTCTCTTTTTTTGGGCGTCGAATCTGCAGTTGATCTCCTGCTAACTTCATTAGTTTCACTCAAATCCACTAAAGAGTTAATAGCAAGCGGGGAAGTAGTAACTGATTTTGCACTGCACTCCGCACTCTCTCCTTGGCCATCATCCTCATGGAATCCATAGTTGTTGTGTCTGGCTACAAAAGCCGATTTCGAAGCCTTGCTAGGTCTTGATGGTGAATTGGGGGAGTGCAAATAGGTTCTATAATAGCAACAATCAGAAGAAGTTGAGGAAGAGTTCGAAGTGAGCTGTTGTTGCCTGTAGAGAGAACTATTGTTCTTCTGCTCCATCTGGTCTCCTTCTGCACACTTCTTGCAAATTATTTGCAACAAATGGAAGGTCTGCACAGTGGTCAGGAAGGCAACAGCCACTAGTAGTGCAATGAACACAGTTCTCTGGAGGCAGATGGACGACGATTTGATGAAAGCCTGGTTATTGACATCTTCTCCACATGTGCTGCTGCTTGCCAAGTATTGGTCTTTGGATGCAGGTGGCACTAGCTTGTTTTCATCTTTTTTGGCAAATGGGTTGGATGGTTTATTAGAGTGAGTGAAGATCACGTCCCCCTCTTCAGATGGATGACCGTTGGAAGGTGGCTCAATAGCTCCGTCCATGATGGTGTATGAGCCAGTAATCGTGCTTTGTTGGACGGTGTCTCCATTACTTAGCTGAAAACATAAATTCTATAGGATGCGATGAACTATCACAAATACACTGTGGACATTCTATTAGTGCACACCAGGGCCCGGGCCGTACCCCCTGCGGGCCGGGCTGAAAAAAATCCGGGCCGCGCCGTATTTCCACGGGTGGGCTGGGCCGTGAATTTCCGGACCCGTGTCTACCCCTGGTGTACACTAAATCGAGAGTCCAGTGGACTCAGTCCACTGTAATCTATATTCGCTCTCTTAGCTAATTTCAAGCAGGGCTGCAATCTTAAAATTAAAAATACGTTTTCTAAAAAAAAGTAAATTTCGACTACTATTGAAGGAAAAAAGTCATTATATGCAGCGCTTATTGCCATTTTGAAGAAATGAATGATTTTGACGTAAAACTTTAAAAACAAAAAAATTGTGATCCTAAAAAAAGTACAAATCTTTTAAAAAAGTACAGATCGTAGCTCAGACTTTAAGGGTTTTTTGTTTTTGCTGTTGAAATTCGGATATTACCTTCTTGCGTAGCACTTCATTGCGCACTTTATCATACTTCTCTACCAGTTCAGCTAGTTCGCCAATGGTTTGTCGTCTCTTCCTCCGTCCATAAGACAGTTTGGTTTCATCCACATCTTCTCCAAATAGACAAACCACCTGAAAATGCTACCTAGGCCAGGTAATATGTCTAAAAAACTCACGGGCTTGCAGTTTTCAACACAAATATTGATAGAACATTTTATTCGAACTCTTCTGGAGCCATCAAACCGGAATACTTTCATAGAAGTGTTGAAACCATCAAATGTTTTTGAAATTGGATCTTGCATCAACTGCTTTCTAATCCTGGCATCTGGGCATCTGAAAATAAGACAAACAATAAACTGAAGGTTTTAACCACCCACTAAATTCGATTTGCTTAGAGATTTTTTTTATTATTTTATGCAAAAAGCTCTGGATCTTAGATGTAAATATATGAATTAAGCTCAATTCGCCGAGTTTCTAAGAACTTGACCTACCCCTTAGTGACCAAAGGCAATGGTGGAGGCTCAGGGGCAAGGCCATCTAGTCGTTCTGCAGTACAATTCTCCACAAAGAAGCCATATTGCGGTGACCTTCTTAAAATCGTTTTTCCTATTTCGTTGTGTCCCTTGTTGTCTGTTTGGTTGGAAGGGTTTGAGGAGAATGTCCACCTTAACTCCAATTGCTCTCCCAAGGAGACAGTGGTTACTGGTTTGCCTTGCCTCAGCAAAGTCATGTGCACAGTCTTGTGTTCCAGGGGTTCTGCCTCTAGCTGGTTGTCATCAAGTCCAGTTGCAGCAGTGGAGGATGTGTTACCGCCTAGAGTTGGCTGGTGTTTGTTTGGCTGAGGACTGAGCAGCAGGTTAGAGAAGTCACAAGTCACGTTGAACACTCTGTCAGAACCAGTCATCAAAGAGGTAATTCCCAGATTGTTCTTTTGCAACACCACCAGGAACTGCCAGAAGTTAGGGGCTAGCTCAACACCAGCACATTTGGGGTTGGAATCCGTGGAAGAAGGCAAGGGAATTTTCAATATGGCTTCAAATGCACCCTCGAAATTGGTGGCGCAAGAGGCTGAGTGATCTCTGACGAACAAAGCTCCTGAACTGGCTTGGTCGAAGTGAACCAAGATTTGGATGCCACTTAGCCTGCATTCCGTCTCCACGACTAGAACAATGATGGCAGAATAGGTAAGTTGAGCTGATTAAAAGGGCATGCCCGTGCGTTTCTATGACGTTTCTACCATGTTTTAAGCATTTTTGCCAAAAAAAATTTGCCTTGGGGGACCAAGGTAGGCCTAAATTGTTTGGAACCTGAAACGTGACCTTGGTCCCCCAAGGCAAAATTTTTTGCAAAAAAAATAATTTTTTGGCAAAAGTGCTTAAAACGTGGTATAAACGTCATAGACAAAATATTAGGCCGTTATGAGAGAAAATTTTTTGACCAATTTGGTCCCTTTGTGGTTTTGACTAAATCTGTGACAAAAAAGAGTTAATCTGTGACAGAAAAAAAATAAATCCAGGTGAAAACGCATAGAAAAAACTTGCGAGAAAGAAAAAGCACTACTGGTCCCTCCGCCACCCCCTCCGTGTAACGCACGGGCATGTCCCTTTAAAGGTATATTATTTTTGGAATACAACCAGGGTACGTAGATGTACCTTCTTTAGAAGTTTTGTTAGGAGAGGAGTGTTTGTGAGGTGTGAACACAGGCTTTTGTCGAGGCACTTTCTTAGCAGTCCTGGTGTGAGGTTTCTCCAGCTCAGGGTCTTCAATGGTTACCGACATAGCTGCTTTTTCCTGGTCTTCTTGAATACTAGAAGGTGGTTGAGTGCCGGGCAACAAGTCACATACATTATCGTAATAGTCAACCATTTCGGCCGGATGGAACAGTTCTGGGTGTGAGAACTGGCTCTTCTTGTTTAGCACACATTCATCCTGGAAAAAATAAAAAAAGTTAAATAGACACCCTTGATAGTTACTTTATCCTTAAAGAAGATGGCTGAACTGCAGTTTTGAGCCAGCAAAAGACACTGTTCGAGACAGTAGTTCAGACTAGTTGTAGAGATTACCTGAAACATAGGTGAGGCGACAAATCAGAAATTAGTGGGTCAAAAACGCAGACTAATCAAGACCAACATTTATGGCATGCAAAAATAGAATGACAACGCGTCGAAATCGGTCCTCCAACCATTTTTGGTGATAAAATGTCCCTTTAAATCATTATGACCATGGGTTGCTTTTGTGGGTTTACATAAATACCCAATACAAATAGTTTTACATAAAGTTGACTCAATACCCCAAATATCTAATTCCAAACTACTTACCCCCATCTCTGCTTTAGTTGAGCGACAAATACGAAAAGACTTTTTATTTAAATTTTAGCAAGTTTTTTAAATTGGTTGTTATTCTTTTCGACCAACAAAAGTCTCTTTTCCTGCAACAAATTGTAAAAACGAGTATTTCTCGGTGTTTTTCGAATCGTAAAAATATATATATTTTAACATGTAGCTGTGCACCTCTAGTTTCTAATGAGCTATCAACTAACTCCGTGTTCTTGAGAAAAAATTGAGAAATGCCCGTTTTTATTATCACGAGTAATACGTAGCAATATAAATAACGAGTTGTTTTATAAAAACTAATTTTTCTCAATGTTTTCGAAACAACAGGAGTCAGTTGATAGCTCATTAGTTCCGATACAAACAATTGGTGACAGGAACTACGTCTCCAATGACACACATCGGTTTGGGGCCAAAACAGCCCAAAATTTTTGGTTTGCCGTGAATGTTAGTCTTCCTTTGAAACTATTATTTTACCTTGTCTCTTGAGTCCAGCATTCGGTTAGGGGTCAACTCAAAACTCCCTTCTTTGCACTTCACGGATCCTAAAAAACTACTTGAAAGGTTTTTATGGATTTAATGGTCAACAAGATTGTATAAAAAATTAAAGGCTCCATGACCTATTTCAAACATCGTAATTATTCTGATAATTTACGCGAGATAATTACTCCTAAGGGGTTACCGTATTTTCTCTAATTGAAACTCACCCTCCAATAGAAGACCACTCCAATACGAGCTCAATTATTTTTATAAAGTTAGGGTGTTTTAAAATTAGGGTGTTTTTGTGATTTTTCGTTGTCTCATTTTGGTTCGCTCATTTTTTTTTATATTTTGTAATGTGGGATGATCTGTTCAAAGTCGAGATCTAGGAGCTCTGAAATCGATGGATAAAAAACAGAACAAAAAAGAATTCAAAGGTAGCAGAAACTAACGACCACCCTCACTAAATGTCCATTTAGCCCACCCTCTAATTTTGACAAGCCTGGGATAACTTGTCCGAAGAGCTGATAATCAAGTCGTTCAAAGTTTTTCATTAGTTGGTTTGCACACAACAGTTTTTTTTAATTATGGGATCCTGCCAGAATAACATGGCAGCAAAGATGACTTTATCCATTGCTTTAAGCTAAACGTTGAGCTTACCTTTAAGGACCATGCCCGTCTACGTCCACCATTGTCCCCACCAATTCAAAAAAAATTCCTAATCATCAAACTTCTGTACGGATTTTTTTACTTGGTTTCTCGGTTCTTGGTTCTTTACCTAAAATTAAATTCTAGGCCTTGTTTTGTTATAAACCAAGTTGAAAAATCCGTACAGAAGTTAAGGAATAGGCAAAAAAATTTGAATTGGTGGGGGACACGCACGGGCATGGTCCTTTAAGCTAAATTTTAAGCTATTCGTATTTTAGAATTACTTCAAATGTTCAAAAGAAAGTTCGTAAAAAACAGAAAATGTGGCGATTTTCAATAGGTGGACGCAAAACAAGACGAAGAAAACGTCACTCATTAATGAAAGATCTGTTCGTTGAAATTATGTGAATCTTATATAGTATTTGGCATGTGTGGGTGGGTAGGTAACGCTTTTTTACTTCGAAGGCCAGAACGGGTCGTAGAGAGCGAAATCACTTTTGTCGCTAATACCATCGTGTTCCCCTGAATGTCAGCTTTCGTTTTACAAAAAAGAATAGGCGAAAAAAATGAGTTCTAATAGGGGAAATACCTATTTTTATGAATGAAGTCATAGCCCCTCATTGAAATTTCGAAATACTATAGAGACGCCAATAGGCGCCTGTGGTCCCTTGTGTTGAATAATTTAATCAGATATAAAACATAATTTTGAAAGAAAGTTGAATAATATATGTAAGGGCTTCATTAGAGAAAACACGGTAAGTTAAATTGTGGGTGTCTTTTATTGTGTTAATATCGAATCATGAATCTTACTCATAATTTCTCTGGCTTTCACTTCTCAGCATACTGTTCCTTGGGGACTCACGTTAGTTCATTCGTATGCTTGGTCACTTAATAAGGGTCTGTTCGGACGTAAATCTAGCAAATTTTGATCAAGTTTTCACAGGATATTTATATTTTTTGACTCATAGTCGGTGGGGAAGTCTTTTTAGAATTAAAACAGATGCCATACTTTCTCCAACAACCCCAAGTTTTTTAGAGAAAATAGGATGTTGATGAAAATGCAACTTACCAGACAAACATATTTTTTCAAAGTATTCGCCAGTGGAAAAGTCTCTGAGCTCTGTGCCTATGTTTTGCCTTAAACTAGCAGCTGTTGCAACACCTCCATCACCCACAAGTAGTGCACTTTTGTGTGGAGCGTGCACTTGTGTGGCTGCAAGGTTGTGGGACTGGTTGGTGTAGTGTTGGATGATGCCCGATTCCGCACTAAGCTGACACTCTTGTTTGCTGGAAGAGAACACAAAGGATTTGCAAGGGAACACCTCAACGCCAACTTGGTTATCCTGTATAGACAAAATAATTTAATTTAATTCTTGGCTCTATTTAAGAAGAGGTACCATTTTTTGCCTTGGTCCCCCCTATTGATTTTTTATGTAAATTTTATTGATAACACACCATCGACAATTCCAAGATAACAATTCAACTGCTTAGCTAATCATATATTTTCCCCATCTGATCAAAGAACACCTTCAAAACATTCAATTCTTAATCAATAGGGGGACCAAGGCAAAAAATGGTACCTCTTCTTAAATAGAGCCGAATTCTTGATTGCGAATATTTTAAAATTTGTGGCCATGAAATCGATTTTAGCCTCAGAGATTTATTTATTTATAATTGAGTAAACAGTTTCATAGATCATTTACAGAAAGACAGACAGGGGGGGGGGGTTATTTTGGTAAAAATGTGATTCTTCAAAAATTATTTTCGCAAAAAGTTCAGAAAACAGAAAGGGAAAACTGACTTGACAGGCTTGTTTGCACTGCTCCACTGTAAGTCCATTCAACACCACATCTTTTCTGCTGTCAATTCCAAAATCTTGTGTCGATATCCAATGAAGTTGGGAGTCTCCAAAACAATTGACTAAAAGCCGTTAGCATTTGTGGAACACAAATATGGAAAACACTAATGCTCACTATCAAAACAGTTGTTTTCGAAGTAGTCGACCAGCTGTAAGTGGGTTTCATTGGAGAGCATGTTAGTGGGAACAGTTTTCTGGTGTTCTCGGTTCAAGATGCACTGGCCAGACTCGTAGAAGTACATCACAGAGCGACAGTCCATGTGCATCCTCTTCCTCGACTCCAGACACTCCAACAAACAGGAACTGAGATTGTCCGTAGCAAACACCTTCAAATTACTTTGCTCTTCAAAAATATATATTTTATGGGTGTTCTAGTTTTCATAAATTTAAAACAGGGCTCGTAAGTGGGGTTGGCCAAACTTGCGGATCAAATTTATTATGTTTCCGGACGTGATTTTTGTGGACGGAGCTTTGCGGACGAGGTTTTGCGCCTCAACTTTTGCGGATCAAATTTTGTGGACGCAAGATTTGCGGACGAAGATTTGCGGACGAAGATTTGCGGACGAGGTGTTGCGGACGCCATTATTGCGGACGAAACTTTTTGAGGACGAAAAATTTCGGTTTTTTGATTTAAGTCATTTAAGCAAAAAAAAGAAAGATCCATTTAAGCATGTCAATTTGTGATTAAAAAGGTCTTTTTTGTAATTTTGGAGAAGACGTTGTTACCGTATTTTTTTGGCAAATCGTATTAATTGCTTTTATGATTGTTTTCACTAGCATCACTTGAAGTTCCCAAATATTGCGTCCGAAAATTTTTGTTTGCAAGTATCAATCCAAAAGAGTCCGGGAAAACAGAATTCGGTTCGCAAATTTTTCTCGGCAAACGCTGCGTCCGCAAAATGTTGTCCGCAAGTCTGGCCAAACCCGTAAGCGTTCTGATTTATCAGAAATGTTCTGATTTTGAGGCGTCCGTTCTGAAAAATGTTTGATGTTCTGATTTTCTGGTTTTTTGCAAAATGTTCTGATTTGTTCTGATTTTCCATTTTTTCAATATTGTTTAGCACTTTTTCTAAATTTTTCATACATAGTTAGGTTTTTTACTCAAATTTTGCCTGCGACGCTTTTTATGATTTATTTTTTGTTCAGCAAGATCAAAGGAATAACGAAGAGTGACAAAATTGGTGTAAGTTTATTATATGCCAGAATATAAAAATTAGTTTTGTTTGTCTCAGTATCACGCTCGTTGTATGCCTTGTAACTCCGATATCAATTTGGTGGCAACAGCAGAGGCAGCAATTGATTTTATCAAGGTAGTCCAAAGTCGTTGTTGATTTTCTTTCTTGTTCTTTCTCGTCTTTAGCTCTCACTTTCCAGGTATTTTCTTTTACGAAGATTAGTTATGAGTTTTTTTTGGATATCGAATGCTCTTTTGCCTGAATTAATAGATCTAATTCGTTCGCTGCAGCACATAATGAAAAAGCTTTGAAGTTCTCGGTTCTTTGGCACCATGACAGTTACTTGGTACTTATACGGTCCCCCGAAGGCAGGCAGGTAGAAAATCTAAAAAAGTCAAAATTTTTGATGGAAAGTGGTCGGAAACGACGTTTTTATCGGTTTTAGCGTGTAAGAATTGCTTAGAAATGGTTAAAACCTGTTTTTGAAAAAATTCCGATATGGGGGTGAACCGTATAAGTACCAGTTATTTTGATGCGTCAGTTCGACTTTGGTCAAATTCTGATTTTGAAACATTTTGTTCTGATTTTAGGGCTCCGCGACTTACGAGCCCTGATTTAAAACATAAATAATAAGTAAAAAATATTTAAAATAAAAAAAAGTACATAAAGAATTGCAACTACCTCCATAGCATGGCCACTTAAAACGTGTTGAGGGAAGCGATCAAAAGTATATGGTGCAGAACAAAGTTCATCACCTAGGTGTAAAAGTCAAAAAATTACATTGTTTAAAGTTTTTGTCAGCGTTTGTATATAGCAGGGATGGGAATGAAAATTAAAAAAGCGTTTTCACGTATTAAATTACTAAATAAAACCAACTTGGAATGCAAATTTTTTGGAAGAAGGCAATTCCAGGCTGATTTGCTGCTGACAAAATGGAACGCCCAAACGGCTAAAGCAAAACTATTATGGATTGCAAGAAGTTCTCAGGTATCAAACTTGTCCATTCGACTCTTTCAGGGCACAGCTTTGCTTGTCCGAATTGTATTCAAACGAGCGACAATCAATGCCCTGAAACAGGAAAACACTAAATGAACATGGCTACTCAAGTCACAGAAAGTTACATCAATATTGCCAGTACACTTCTTGGCACATTCATTCAGGGACAAATCAATGAGTGTGACTGCTGCTGGATCTTCTATATTTAATAAATTTGGAATTGGCTCAAATTGAATTGTCCTCTCAAAAGTCTGAATTTCACCCTCAAATTACTGAATTCCTCCCTCAAATTTTGCATTGTCATTTTTCTTTGAATTTTTGTTAAAATGTTTACAATGTTTAGCTGGATCTTGGCTTTCTAATGAGCTGTCAAACTCTGCTCACTGGTTTCAGGAATATGGATATTAAAAGGTTTAAAAAAACGTCAACTTTTTCAAAAGCTCCAAATTTCTACAACTTTAAAACGTTAGAAAGCCTATTGCTGTAATTTCTTCCGGAACTATCCAATTATTTTAAATTAATTTAGAGAAAATAGATCTTATAAAACTTGTAGATTTGTAATAGTTGCGTGATTGTATATGTTATTGCTGTGTGCTTAACTTACTTTCGCGTTAATAAATAAATGAATAAAATAAAATTACTCAGTAGAGTTTGATATCTTTTATTTGAGGGTTAAAATTTAGACTTTTGAGGGCGCGATTCAGTTACAGTCATTCGGAATTTGAAAGAAAAACATAAAAATAAATAAATTGGTCTGACCTACTAACACTGCTTCCGTCCTCAAATACACTGTTCGGTTGGAGTTAGTGCAACGAATTGGCTCAAAGTTCATGGCTGAAACACACTCCAATGTCTGATTGGCCAGCAACAAAAGTCAATTTAAAGAAGACCTGTTACTACTGCCAATCCAACTGACAAAAAACTGATCAATAGATAGTAAGCTTGCGAAATGAACATAATTACTAAAAAAGGAAACCTGCAAGGAAAAGTATGAACTCAAGTTTGTTTCATGCTCAATTTCACAAAAGGAAAGTTGTTCCTCTTTTTTGGGTGTGGAGGATGAAACTGTGCGACAAAAGAGGATGGAAATCAAAAGTGTCGATTGTGCATGCTGACCACTGAATAGAACTACATGCGTAGTTTTCTGCCCCTACACTAGATCTTCCGTTAGAAGTTATTCACAGCACAGACATCAATTTAAACTTACAACTCGAATGGTATTTTTTGTGAATAAAAATGGCAAAAATGATTCTCCAGCCCTTTTTCAGCTGTCTCGAGTCAAGTATAAAAATGGTGATTTAAGGCGCCAAATTAAATTTTGTGTAAAATCGGAACAAAAAAGGCTGTAACTAATTTCACCCGCCGAATTACTGATTTACCCCGTAAAATCAAATTTTTTTCTTTTTAGTAGTTTGAACACTTTTTGTTTAAATTTTTTTTTCAAATTTTTGTACCAGCGTGTAGCCCTGGATCTTAGCTTTCTAACGAGCTATCAAATGACTTTATGAGATTTTGAAAAATTGCACAAGAAGGTCTTTGTATAGACCTAATTTTTTGAAAATTTTTCTCAAAGACCTTTGGCTAAATTTCGGTATACCCCCACCACTCAATTTTGGCAAAAAATTAGGTGTTTTTTTTAAATCACAATTTTTCGAACATCAGTTTCACCATAAAAAGCGTAAATCGGCCTGCGCCCTACTGAATTTTAGTGCATCAGAGAGAAAATTCAATTCTGCATCTTTCTGACAAAATATGTTCAAAAAAAGTTGGGGGAAATAAGACGAAAATGGCCTTTGAAGTTTGATAGTTGTGGCTAACTTGGTACTTCTCCGGTTTATTCCTCTCAAGACAATAAACTTTCAAACAAGTCAATAATTGGTAATTCAAATATTCATTGTCCTGAGAGGAATTTAAAATATGATTTTGAAATGGCACTTTTAAGAGTGGTTTTAGAAGCAAATCATAAACGCTGATCACAAATCCGGTGTCAGAATAGGTTTGCCTTGGGTTAGGTTTGCCTTGTAAAAAAAGTTTTACGTCAGAACTTCTGACTCAGAAGCTGAAAAGAGTTAGGACGACTAGCAAAGTTCAAAGTCCTTTTTGGTCTTACTTCCCTCTATTTTTTTCGGAAATTTTCCGCCAAAAAATGCAGAATCAGTTTTTTTTCTGGTGCACTAAAACTTAGAAGGGTGCAGGCCGATTTACGGTTTTTATGGCGTTTTTTTCGCCAAAAATTGATGTTCGAAAAATGGTGATTTTTTTTGAAAGAAACCCATTTTTTGCCAAAATTTTTAACAGATTGTGGAGTTCTTGTGCTCGTTATGGTTCGCTTACATTGGAGGTGTGAGGTGCGATGTCCGTTTCTAAAATTTTATTTTTTATATTGGATAGTGGGAAAGTTTATTTTATTCAGTTGCGTACCTTAAAAATAAGCCAACAAAGTTTTAAGATCAGTAAAACGACAAAAGCTGACTGAGCTGCGGCACCTTAAAGACCTCGACCGGCCCTATATGAGATCCGTACTCAAATTTTTGCCTTGGTCCCCCCTGTTGTTTTTTTGAAATTTTGGAATAATAAAATCATATTTTGTTTTGTCACGATTCAACAAACATTTTTTGATTTTTGTATGTTGCTTTTGATACATGTGCGTGTACATGTTTTTTTGTCTTATGATCGTTGTCTTGATTTATGTTGCTGCTTTTTTGTGTTTCATTTCTTTATTTTTGTTGTATTTCTTTATTTTAGCTGCTGATATGAGGACTACGCTTGTTGAATCAACACTGGACTTGGATGCATCAACTCTACGCCTGCAAAAAATCTTCCGCTTGAATGAAACTGATGTGCTCCGCTATTTCGTGGGTCTCGGAGGTCGCGTCCTATGTAGCAGAAGCAGTCTTTCGTCAGCACTATAATGTGGATAAGAAAAGTGTGTTATCCGCATTGTATGAGGTGATTAAACAATTAATTATTCTTCTCTGTAGTGGTATTTCTAGTGGTATGGCAAAAATTTCTGTCTTGTGTTATTGTACTGTACTTCATTTGTAAAATAAATTGTTAAATGTAGAAATAAGTGCGGAGAGAAAAGTTTGGAGAAAAAAGAAAGTGTGCACCTAAAATTTCAAAAAAAAACAACAGGGGGACCAAGGCAAAAATTTGAGTACGGATCTCATATAGGGCCGGCATAATATTTTTACCAAGTATAAACTGTTTTAATTTGATGGGGTCCGACCCAACTACAGAATTAAAAAACTTCTCTTTTAAAAAGTAGACGGGATAAATCAGTAATTTGACGGGTAAATCAATTTTAGCCGAACAACACCCAACTTGCACCGTGCCCAACTAGCTTTTTTTAGGAGCATTTCTTTATATAGGTGTTGTTGTTCATAGGAACATTGCCTTATTCTTGTTGAAAATCACGCTTATTATTCCCTTTATTAGTCCGAAGTAAGCTTGAGAGCTGATTTTAGGTCATTTTTTGAAAAATTTTAGTATGGAGGGTCAAACTGAGGAAGTAACTTTATTATGAGTCTGGGTCAGTTAGCATAGCTCTATTTCGGAGTCTCTTATGTCAAGTGTTTTTGAGTGTGCGTAAGTGCACATAAGTATACCCATACTACGTACACCAAGCACCTGTAGCATACCTTGACTGTCTGTATCTTACTCTTAAAACCCGGTGAACCTAAGTGTTACCCAACAAATTTGAGGGTACCTCAAACCCGTGGATCGTTACCCTTAGCTACCTGAACCGTATAAGAGACCTTGCCAAAAAAAATTAAGGGTACTTCTCTCGTTGGTAACCCCCACAAAATGTTTCCAACAAAGAACCAAATTAAAACAAATCTTTTATTCGCATACATATAACAAAGCTATTTGCGACCACAAATCATACAAAACATCTTCTCCTTTGAACTTTCTTCGCCACACAAAATCTGATACATAGCTACGGAAAGTAGATCGATGAGTGCCGTATTCGTATTTATGACATTCTACGAACTCCAAATCTGTCCAGCGCAACTTGTTGTAAAGATTAGCCATATTGAAACCTCGAAGTTCATTCATTTCTATGAATTCTATGAAAAGCGTTACTTATATAATATGTTCGAAAAATGAGTCATATGAGTTTCGGGATATTTAAAAAATGTCAGTCAAAAATAAGCTGGTGGGGGGGGTACCAACGAGAGAAGTACCAAATTAAGAAAAAACACTGTGCCTAAAGCAGAGGTGGGCAAAGACCAGACCAGATTGCGGAAGACCAGATCAGACCGGTCTTTTTTTGCTTAATTTAGCGAAATTTTGCGGAAATTAAATTTTATGGTCTGAAATATCAATAAATGGGTCTAATCTTAAGCGAAAGTGGTCAAAAGCGACTGGAAATTTGTTTTTCGTGTGTTTACTAAAGGAGGAGTAAACATTTGACAAAAAAGCAATTCACATCAAAATAGTTATCTAATGCAGTGAATCTCTCAGAATCTCACCCTGAGTCATTCCAAAAACCTCAAACCTGTGTTAAACCATTGTTTAAGGTGGTTTATAGTAATTTAATGATATTTCAGACCATAAAATCTGAAATTGCGCTAAATTTCTTTGAATTAAGCAAAAAAAGATCAGACCGAATCAGACCGGTCTGATATGGTCTGGTCTGATTCGGTCTCATCTGGTCTTGGTCTTAGCCTAAAACTTTGCCAAACTAAAAAAATTTAAAAAATATGCAAAGAGCCGAAACTTTAAAAGGTGCATTCGAAAACAAAATGTATTGAGTCACAACTCGTATCGAGTTGCAGTTATACAAAAAGTTCTACAAAAACTTTCCTCAGCCCGCTTAGCTCAACAGTGCTTCGGCTTCAGCCGGCTGATGGCTGAGTTTGAACTCAGTCGGCTGAGGATGCAACTCTAAACCAGAGGTAAAGGCATTTTCATTAATCACTCTTTGCACATATTTGTATGATAAATTAATTGTCTGCTAATAGTTCTTAGTAAAAAACTGCATTACAATAAAGAAAAGGGCATAATAAGCGTCATTTTCAACAAGAATAAGGCAATGTTCCTATGAGGAACAACACCGATACAAAGAATTGCTCCTAAAAAGGAACAACATAAAATAGGTATGTGCCTATTTTAGGCACATACCTAACAGGAACAACACTTATAAAAAGGAATTTTCCCAAAAAGGGTACAAAAAATAGAAATGTGCCTGAAATAGGATAAATTTCACCATGTTATTACATAGGCACATTTAGGCACATCTGTGTGCCTAAATGTGCCTCTATCTTAAAAAAAGGATTTCGTCGAGGCATAGAAAAATAAAAAAGTTATGGCGAAAATAAACTCGGGAGTTTATAATGGACCACCTTGTAATTTTGTTTTTGTTGTGTGTAGATCGCTTGTTAGAGCATGTCGCAGAGGCTAGAAATAAAATAAACTTAGAAAATGGTTTCTCTATTCCTATTATTTTGTTGTCGTGTGTTTTTTCATTTAAGCTTATGTAATGATTTGATCTATATTTCAACACTACATCTTTATTAAATGATTTTATTTGCTTCTTTCACTCGAGTTTATAAATTTTAAATAAGAAATCTTGCATCGGTTGTCTATATTCCTTTAATTGAACGCATACTAGTTCAACACCGGTTTGACCTTTGGATTAACCGAAACACAAAATATGTCAAGATTGCACATGTGAAAATGAAGGAAAAACGATGATTTTACAGATAGGGAAAGACAGAACAAGCATAACAATTCATAGATCACAATTAAAATAACCAATAAGTAAAATATTTATAAATGTTGAAAGACGGCAATTTCTTCAGCAGTATCCTTATTACTCTCAAACACACACAATTATATAATACATTTACGAATAAATATTCCATTGAATCGCAGAATATGTGCACAGTTAAAACGGACATAACGGAATTTTGCAGCAAATTTTTGTTTCACTTTTTTCTCTTACATTTTCTACCCTTTTTGAAAGTGATAGCACCAGCATGCAGCTCTGGGATTCTAGTTTTTGCAGAATGTAGATCAAAAACGTAGAAATATGAAGCAAGTCAAAAAATAATTTGCTTCGTGCTTTCACTATTTTGTACTTCATTTTGCAAAAATATTGCAATACCGTAAATGTTCTAGCAGAGCCTCCGGGGACTCTATTTTTCAACCCTCCGAAAATCCGGGAAATTTTGGGTCGATCTCGAGATTTTTGGGTGAAAATTCAAAATCTAAAAAGCAGAATCAGTGGAGCTCGTGGGAGTTAAGAAAATGCAGTGAACAGCTTTGCAAAATATTGACTTTGCTCCGAGATTCAGACCCTCAAAGTCGAGAGGGTGTCTCTATTAGAACATTTACGGCAAATGAGACGTCATTGGCAACTAAAATTGCAGGGCTACATCAAAGTGTTATCACTTTCAAAAAAGGTGAAACAAAAATTTTGTGCAAAATTAAAATAATTTGCTGCGAAATTTCTTTATGCCCAATACAAAATCAAAAGTCTTGCTTAGCAACTTTAGCCACTCTTCTTCTGCACACTCCAAATGGGCATGATGACTAGATTGAGGACGAATATAACTTTAGGTAAACCAATAACACTGATTAATAAAAACCAAAAATTCATTGCATAAATATAAAATGAAAGACCGAATTGTCTGGTTTTGTGCGTTTAATACAGCAAACACTCCTCCAACCACAAGCAAAAGGGAGACTTGGATGATGATGAAAGACAAAAATTAAATAATAATCTGGAATACCGGCCCGTCAATGAGAAGATTGCGGGTGTTGGTCGACTGTATGGACGGTGGCTGCTGTCTGCTGCTTGGAGAAGTCATGCAATGCAGCTGCTGCAGCCAGTTGCTGTTGTTGAGCTGATCTCACAGCTGACCCCACCACATCTGCAGTGGTGGTCTGGAATAGGGCAGTATTGTTGAAGTTGATCAACTGACTGGAATTGTTGTTGTTGTTCAACTGGCCAAACAGGGCAGACTGTTGAGGGGTGCTTTGAAACAGCAGCTGGTTCAGCAATTGTTGGTGGATCTGCGAGTTCAGCAACTGAAAAGTAGGCTGCTGGGTGTGAGTTGCATACACCGGCTGAGGTCTATCTATTTGCACCATGGATGGACTGGAGGAAGACACTGGCATAGCAGACGAAGACAGCTCCATCAGTGCTTTCAGGGCAGCCAACTGCTGCTGCTGCTGTTGTTGTTGCTGTTGATGCGAGTCCAACTGCTCCAGCAACAAACTTGCCAAAGATTGGTTGTTGGCACTGGCGCCAGCAGCAGCCAGGGCAGCCAGCGAGACCACCACTCCTGGATGTGGTTGGAGTGGAGTGGTAGGAGTGGTGGGTGGGGCTGAGATGGCAGCAGCTAGGGCAGCCAAGTCAGATGTGTTGGAGTGTTGTTGCAGGAAGGAGGTGGGCGATTGCAACAGTGTGTTGGGCGAGTCCACCACATACGAGGCTTGCCCTCTGGTCCCCCCACTGTTATTGCATCCCTGAGGGCCAAATGGATGGTGGTGGTGCTGGGAGCTGGACAATTTCAGCAGGTTGTTTTGTCCAAATGATTCTCCCAGATGAGATTGGAGTGGACGAGATGGTTGGAGGTCAAAGAATGAAGATTGTGCTGTACACCCTCCATTCAGCACTGTGAAGTTTTCGGAGAAAGAGCTTCTGTGTGAGTGCAGAGGAGAGGAGAACACAGACGAGGTTTGTGATGGTGAGCTCAGCGAAGCTTGTTGACGCTGTTTCAGGGCTCCGTCTGAATAACGGTCGATTAGAAAGCAAGAATTTTCTGAATATAAGGCATGGGCGTTTGGTCAATTTTTTACCGTCTTGTTTGGATTCGAGCCTTTTGAATTTATGTATTTTTTAATTTTTTACATTTTAGGCAAAACCTTGGGCGCAGGGTAGATCTACGTAGGCCAGCGCACGTTAGGACTAGCTCAAACGCATATCAAATTGCCAAAAGAATCCAAAGTTCAAAAAATACGCCAGTTCAAGAACGGAAAAAAGTTGACCAAATGACTGTGCCCCGAAAATAGACTTACTTAGGAAGTTGGTGAGACTGTCATTGTGTTGTTGCTTGTCATCATCAGACACCATTATCATACCCCCCTCTAAATGTCCATCGTCTTCAGCCACACTGGGACTGGACTCTGATTCATTTGTGCCAACTGTCATCACCGAGCCACGACGATTCAAATGAATTTGGCACTGTTCTTGGTGGATCTTGAGTCCCACTTTTTGGGCATAGCTTTTGCTGCAGGCTTCACACTTGTATGGCTTTTCGCCGGTGTGAACTCGTTGATGCACTTGCATGTTGCCTTGATTGGTGAACGATTTGTCACAGAAATTGCATCTGCAAAGCAACGTGAGATTAGAGTAGATTAGTCTGGCGCTACTTGGATAACCCCCCCCCTTCCTCGAATCAACTTTAAAGAAAGTGTTTCAAACCACCCTATATCGACTCAAAATCACCTCAGAAGCTCGAAAACGCATTATTTTTAAGCTCTGGTCAGAAAAGAGTCTTGGGGTCATTTAAAGTACCCTTGTTAAAGGATCATGGTTTTGCGCGCAGTGGTATGTGCAAAATTTGAATTGGCGGGGGAAGTTCTCTTTCGTCTCTCGCTGTACTCTTTTGAATCATTTGGAACGTCTTAAAGGAGTACAGTGTCAGACGAAAGAGAACTTCCCCCGCCAATTCAAATTTTGCACATACCACTGCGCGAAAAAACCACGGTCCTTTAAGTATTTTTAACGGGACAAAGGGCTGTAATGGGATGGCAAAGAACAAAGTGTTATCAATTCAAAAGTGGCCCCTTTTTTGTCGAAAGAAAGATATTGAACATAGTTATGAATACTGATCCTATCAAGTAAAGAATCTCTGGTGTACGTGCTTTTTTGCCCCAGTTTATGTTACGTTCATACATACTCCACCGAAACACGTCCACCGAAACAACCAGAAATTGATTTGGTTTTGAAATCTTTTATTTATTTTTCTAAAAAGTTTTACACTCAAAATGACCGCTAGATTTTTGTGCTCATTTCGGTCGTAAGAGTTTTCAAGAAAAAAATAAAAAAATGAAATTCAATTCAATTGAAGTGGTGTTTGGGTGCATTTCTCTCGTGAATTTCTACCGAAACACGACTTCAATTGATTTGATTTTTCAATTTTTTATTTTTTTCTTGAAAACTCTTACGACCGAAATGAGCACAAAAATCTAGCGGTCATTTTGAGTGTAAAACTTTTTAGAAAAATAAATAAAAGATTTCAAAACCAAATCAATTTCTGGTTGTTTCGGTGGACGTGTTTCGGTGGAGTATGTATGAACCTGTTGAAAAACATGGTAAACAGTCAAATGGTCGAAAAATCAAAGTGCCCAAAACTCAAATTTTTAAAGACCAGAACTCAAAAATAATGCCTTTTTATGCTTTGAGGTGATTGTGGGTCGATATTTAGTGTTTGGGAAAAAAATTAAAGAAATTGATTTGCGGGGGTGGTATGTCGAAATAACGTCGAAATTCTTGTTGGTACTCAATTCTAAGTGTGATCATGTTCGCGCCATGGCCAAAATATTTCAAGAAGAGTTACCTGAAAGGCCTTTCACCAGTGTGTAGACGAGTGTGCACATAGAGAGACGAGGCATACGCATATCGTTTGCCACAAAACTTGCACACAAACTCATTTTGCTTGCGATTGTAGGTGTTTCCAGTAGAATTTATGGTGGAATTAGATGAAATCAGAGCTGAATGGACATAGGGTTGGCTGGGTGAATTGACTGGCTCCTGCCGGCAGTTCTCCATTGCTTCTTCTTCTTCCTCTTCTTGCAGTTCCAGGGCAGCAGCAGCAGCAGCCGCGGCGGCGGCGGCGGAAGAAGAAGATCCATGGACATAGGAGTGGGTGGCTTCATGAGCAGTTAGTTGCGATTTCTGCAAACATAACAAATTATAGTACTCTATACTAATTTGCTTTGTATATATTCTTGTGAAAACAAAGCTGTTAAGCGGTCTTTTATGAGAATAGACTGTTTTGTTTTGCGTTGATCTTCGTCCTGTTGTTTTTTCCATGTTTTGTTACCAACTGCAGTAAGGGTATGGGGGAGTTTGGTTCTTTTTGTGCCATCTTACTCGATTTCGAGGCTATTAAATTTTATTTTTTTTGAATGTTCGGTGCATGTTTTAGAATTTTTTAAATTTAAGCCAAGCTTTAGGCGCAGAATAGTCCAGGACGGGCTGAAACGTGTGTCTCAAACTGCAAAAAAATCAAATTTAAAAAGGCGCGAATTCAAAAAATGGCACAAAAACCAAACCTCTACTCACCGCAGTGATATTAACAATATTTCTGGCGTAAATGTTGACACAAAAAAGTCCTATTCTAATAAACATATAGCCTGTTGAGCTATAACAGCTGATTGTTTTGTGGTAGGTTTAATGCTTGCTGGACAAGCCACATCAAAAAGTGACCAACCTGAATAAATGATCGCCCGCATTGCTCGCAGGTGTAGGGACTGAAATTGAAGTCATATTAGTTTTTTAGACTTGTGCATTATTACTAAGACACATACCGTTCTCCAGTGTGGGTTCTTTCATGGCTCTGCAGATTGCCTTGACTAGCAAATGCTTTAGGGCAGAACTTGCACATATATGGTCTTAAAATTTAATATTTGTGTGGGTTTTTTGGGGGTTTTGTGGGAAATACCTTTCGCCAGTGTGTGTCCTCACATGAACCTGAATAGAAAACACGTTTAGATAAGAACCAATTCTAAATAGACGAAGGATGCTACCTGTAAACTGCCGGCGTAGGCAAACGTTTTGCTGCAGAACTTGCAAACATGTTTGCGCTCGTTGTGTTCATGCACCTGTTTGATGTGCAACTTCAAGTAGTTCTTCAGGGTAAAGGTTTTTGGACAGAAATTACACTGAAACGACTTGTCACCATGTGTCTTCTTGTGGGTGTACAAAGCGGACGGCGAGGATAGGCACTTGCTGCACTTGGGACACTTGTAGTTGCGAATGCTGCAAACACTCGCAATATTAATGGACTAAAAAACCATAAACCAGGCTGCTCATATTCAGCCAAATCTGGATTTTTCAATTCATATTTACTAATTTATGAGCCAAAATATAACTGTATATACAGGGTATCAATCTCAAAAATTAAAAAATTTTGGGTAAAAAAGAATATTTTTACCAATTTTTAAGTAAAAATGCCATATGGGTCTTTGGATGGACAAGACCCAAACCACAGGGGGGACAAGTAAGGCCAAGAAAAAAAGCCAAATCAGTTATAGCCACGCTTATTGCCATTTTAAGCGAAAAAAGAAGATTTTGAAGTAATATTTCAAAACAAAATGATTTGGGGACTTGACAAAGGACAATTTTTTTTAAAATTACAGCTCGACACCCTGCCTAAATGTTTAGTGCTCAGCAATAACCACCTAACAACCCCCCAATGATCAGCTCAATAGACTGCAAAACATATAAAAACACCAAAAGTCCAAGTCCTTCGCTATCGGCGTTTGTTATCGAGTAAAAAATCAACCCACCCCAAATGAGCACTCTTCTCATGCACTGTTTTGGTGCCATATTGAGCAAATGTTTTCTCGCAGTATTTGCACTTATAAGGCTTTTCCCCTGTGTGAGTCCTCTCATGAACTTGCAAAGTGGCCTTCTGGGCAAACTTCTTGTCGCAGAAATGGCAGGAAAACTGCAATGCATAACCAACTATAGTCAACACATTCAGGCATCAAAGGGTAACTCACCGGTTTTTCTCCAGTATGGCACCTTTTATGGGACTCGAGTATAGACATGTATGGGAACCCTTTGCCACAAATGTCGCATTTGTGGCGTTTCTCAATGCCTAGCCCTCCACTACTCTCCTCTGTGGAGCTGCTGGAGGGAGAGGACTTGGCGTTAGGCATAGATGAGCAGGAGGGATGCTGGTGGGTGGATGGCATCTGGCTCTCGCCTTCAGCCACCTCCTCAAAAGGTAGGGGAGGTGATAGCAGCAGTTGTTGATTATGGTGATGATGGTGGGCTTCTGACTGACTGTGGCCCTCTTTTGTGGAGTAGTAGGCTGGCTGCTGAGAGACATTGGCTGTGGATGAGCCTGCACTACTGCTATTGCTAGCATCACAAATACTGCTTCCGTTGGAGTGTGCATGCACATTCAACTGCAAACCAACTTATTGCATTGCCCTCTTATTTACTAACTGCCGTAAATTAGACTGCCGCAAACCCAGATTGAATTTTCGATCCACCAAAAACTAGTTTCAAGCATTTTTTGTATGTTAAACGTGTTTTAAGGTGGGTAAACCAGTGAAAAACTTTCTTGAATAAAATCTAACCTTTTTGCTTTAGTAAGGTAACCGAAAAAGTACGCAGATACCCCCAAGAAGATAAAATTTAAACGTAGTTTTAATAATTGAGACTTGCCGCATAAAGAAACTCTGGTACGCATATATTTTTACGTTTCAGTCCTTTTAAGTTTTAAAGGGAGGGTACATTTTACAGTCCGAATGGTTCGAATATCACAACGAGCATGCATATTTTTTTTATACTATTTGTTAATTGTCTTTTATTTTTTTCTATTTATTACTCTTTTCAAGTTCTTTATACAAGGTGTATCAAGAAATCCGCAGGCTATAACTTTTTTTTCTAGATCGACTTTCGAATTTCTGTAAACGCCAATCGTTCTGTCTTGACGGGCAATTTATATAATGTGAAAACACGATTTTTGCTTGGTCCCTTGGTATCTGATGTTTTTCAGGAACAAAACATTGGTGCTGGCACATTTTTGATACGAGCGAGCGAGTGATATATGGTAAGCAAGCAATTGTGTTAGGATGTATCGGAAGAAGAAGAAATCGAGGAAAGTGCAAACGAAGAATCTAAATGTGCTATCTGATGATGATATTTTGTTTGAAGATGATTAGCTTGTTGGCTCAGTGTTTTCAATAAAGGTTGTTTGATGTTTGGATCCTTTGTTGATGTCCTTTGGAGAAGTTTACACAAAATTCAATCTTGGCCAAGATTGGCCCAATATTGCCAATATTGTCCCAATGATGGCACAATTTCAATCTTGGCCCATTTTTGACAACCCTATTATATACCAAGCCAAATTGCCCGTCAAGACAAAACGATTGGCGTTTGCAGAAACTCGAAATCCGATCTAGAAAAAAAGTTATAGCCACTTCAAATCCTGCGGATTTCTTGAAACACTCTGTACTATGGTATCAAAAGATCAAAATTAGTAGCCAGGTGGTAGAGCACAAAAAAATTTACAGGTGAACTTCGCTTTTTACTAGTAGAAGTTTTGCAATTATAAAAGTTATTGCAGCGATGATTAGAGTGCGATGAATTGCTGATTTCTTTGAGCATTTTTTCAAGTAAAAGATTTATTACTGCCATATAAATATCCATTGCTATCTGCTATGTACCATCAGCTACAGTGGACCATGCTTTACTGCAAGAAATATCTTATAACTTTATTTTGGTAATCCGCGCAATTCCACATGGTGTGAACATAGTAATATGTGGATATGATACAGTCGACCCTCAGTATAGCGGCTCTTTTATGCTCTACCACCTATCTACCAATTTCGAACTATTGGTACTATATTATAAAAAGAGTAATAAATAGGAAAAAACAATCAAAAAATAGTCAAAAAAAGTATGCATGCTCTTAGCGAACCATTCGGACTATAAAATTTACTGCCCCTTTAAGCTAAACACACACGAAAAAGAGCTTAAACCCACTTTTTGGAAGGAGTTGTTCCAATGAACTTGGGCCCCAAAATATATATTAGCTAATAATAACAAGTCTTACCAAGCTTTCAGGTGACAATGACTTCTCGCTTTTGTTATTTCTAGGATGAGATACTGAGGTGGTAGATTCTTCACCAGAATCACTCAAGTCCTGCAACAACACTATCATTTATGTGCAAATATGCATGTATTCTTTTTTAATTCGTCCATAGTTTTTAACCCTACTCTTAGAAATGTTTGTCAGGTAATCTACCATCAAAATTACAGCTTATTGTCTTAGCTTCATTTGATACACGATTGAGTGCAGACCTTAAGCGAAAAATAGACCAAAAATATAAATTTCAAAGTTGAAAAAAATTAAAATTATAGCGTGAACACCCAACAGTTCATTCTCTAGCCGGCTCCGACGACTTTTTTAAAACTTCTTTCCTTCCACGCCCCACATAATCGGATTTTTTGAAAAAATCAAATCATCTGTTAAACTAATTTTTTTGCTTGACAAGATAAAATAAACATTTCTAAACACTTCCTGATTTAGAAATCTTTAATTTTCTAAAAAAATTGCTATTCTACCCCATGGCTTCGATCTGTACTTATTAATAAGATTTGTACTTATTTTGGGACCTTAAATCTTACGAAAATAAAATTTGCTTATTAATCAGAAATGTACTTATTTGCATCTTGTGTACTTATTTTTCGAATCGGTCCAAAAATTGTTCAAATTTAAAAAAAAACGGCCTTTTCTTCCTATTTTCTTTGCCTATTTAAGCGTTCATCTCTTGCTAATCTCTAATCTTGGCTCTATTCCCTTTTATGGGGCAACATTTTCGCCTTGGTCCCCCCTGTTGTTTTTTCTTAAAAATTGCCTTGGTCCCGTTGTCCATTAGAGTTATGTTAATATTATGATTATGGATAATAAACATGACTAATTAAAAAAAACAGGGGGGATCAAGGCAATTTTCAAGAAAAAACAACAGGGGGACCATGAAACGTATGCATACCAGAGTTTCTTTATTTAATTTACCGTATTTCCTCTAATAGAGCCACCCCCTCTGATTCAAAATCATTTTATTGCGTTTTTAACCCACTTTTAAAGATTCATCTCAGGCAAGTTACCACCCGTTTTGTAGTCAGGAGATGAGCTACAGAATGAGTGGTAACTTGCCTGAGAAAGGTAATTGAAAAGTGGGTTAAAAACGCAATGCCAAGAACACGATTTTGAATCAGAGGGGGGTGGCTCTATTAGAGGAAATACAGTAGTTGTTACTGTGTCTAATTCAGAACGCTGAGCATAACTTTTGCGAAAAAGATTCCAAGCTATGTTTTAAGTCTAAAATTAAACGAACAGTGGGGTTTAAATCTACGAACTCACGAAACACAGTGTAAATTTTAAGCTTATCCACTTTTTCACTCAGAAACAAACCAGTTTCAAATAAGTTTGGAGTGTTAAAATATATGTTTGTATGAAGCTACGAACGTATATAAAGTTAAATATTTTGTATTTTTTTGAGAAAAAATACCAATTCATCGTCATGTGGTGAAATGCTCTTGCTACTGGTGCCCCCTTCACTGCCTCCTCCTCCGCCATGGGTGGTAGTGTTGAGGGTGAGCAGCATGGGGGACGGTGGCACACATGGTTTGCTGCTACTAGAGGAATAGGGCGTTGCCACTTGCACAACCATCACCTCAACAGCAACAACCGCAATACTGCTAGTACTAGTGCAGCTGCTCCTGTAAAAAGAGGAATAATTATTATCATATGTAACAAATGAGGTCAGTGGGAGCATTTAAAAAATGAATTTATTCTTTTTAAAAGATAAACATTAACTAAAAGAGCAGTCAATAGCAACAACAACTACTAATACAGGCAATTGTTGTTTTCTACTGTGCCTGTTTTAAACAATTCTAAAGCAGCAGCAGCAATAAGGAAAAAATAACAATAAAGAGAAGTAAAACACATACTCACATACAATGCACTCAAATTCAAATTACAGTCTCTATTTAACATACACCCCTCAAGTTCGTTACCTCCTATGGTCCGACAATTGTTTCAACCTTGGTTTTGAAATTTATCTACAGGTCTGACTCATCAGTCTAGTCCCAAAAATCGCAAAGTTTCTGATTTACCAGTCGTTTTTCAAAATGACAATTTTGCCATGTAGATCCGCAACGTTCTATTTTAACGTTCTATAGTAAAAAAGTGTTGGAGCCTAGGCGGGGCCGAACTTTAGATTCGACTGTATTGTGTTAAAACAGGGAATAGTTTTATCAGTAGAAAGGGACTTGGAATGGTCAGGAATGCAGCTAAGTAACAGGGCTGCCACATTCACAGTAGTGGTCACTTTTGAATAGTAGTAAATTGTGAAAACATACAGTGCCTACATGGGGGATGATCATTCAAAATTATCCACGTCTGAATATGTTCCCCTTTTAAAAACACAATTTTGAAAGTTGTGCAACTGAAAGGAAAATTTCCAACTATTCCTGAATACGTTTTTCTTTTTTTTTCAAGTTTGTTGAAAAATCAGAATGTTGTGTGTGGGGTATCCTGCCTCTTCACTGACCATGTCCACACAAAGGGATGCAGGAGGCTGTCCACAATACACACACATACTCAAATTGGTGCTGGAGGAGGGCGGAGCCAGGCACGAACTGTCTCCCTCTAATTCCTTGGCTGGCAGCAGCAACCACAGCAAAAAAGAGCTAAAAGAGCAGCAGCAGTTGTCCCCTACAAAGAGAAGGTGGCTGGCCCCAGCACCAGAATAACAACAACTGGATGGTTGTCCCAGGCAGTGTCTCCCTTCCCTCCAAAAAAGAAACATACATACAACTAACCAGGCAGCAGTTAGTTGTGTGCCAGGTTGAGCATTGCCTTTGGTGGTGGTCACTCTATGGCACAACCATGCACCACCATCACAACAAACTCAACCATTTAACCAAAAGTTAATTTTAAACAAAAGATAATAGCAAATCGGTTTCCAGTTTTATTTGCAAAATACTGCACACAAAAAATAAGATTTTAATCGACATCACCTGCTTTTAGTTCAACTTTTAATCCTAATGGCGCACGCTAAATTTCTGTATCAGAAAAAGGGATTCAAATGAGTAAAACAAGCGCTAACTTTAAACTAGTGGGCTATAGGTGCGACAAATAAAGTAGATCAAGATTTTTTAGCGTAAAAGCATTCAAAATTTATTTAGAGTGAAACGAATATTTAGAGATTCAAAAAAGAGTTTTTTTGGAATACAAATTTGTTGAGTACCCAATTATCCATAAATAATAAAGAAAACACCGCCGTTAATATAGCAGCGGAGGATGGTGAAATTTGGACGCCGGCTCTATTCTCGTCGGAAGCATAACTTTTCCTTAACGTTAAAAAAATTGAGTCAGTTAATCAACATTGTACCCGCCTTTCAAAAGATACCCATTAGCGACGAGCATGCCCCTTTAAAAGTGTTAGAGCTTTTTAAATTCTGACTTTTTGCGGCGAAATTTTGATATACACATAATATATATACCGTATGGACCAAATTTTCGTCACGCTTTATTTTATTCATAACCTTTTAAATTTGTGGTGTTTTGAAACGATTTTTTTGTTTGAAAGCTGAGATTCTAGGCAATCGAATGACACTTTATTTGTATTGTTATCCCTGTTAACAGATGGAAATTTTTTTAATTGAAAAATGTTTTAATTTTGCTTTAATTTTAGGCAAAATGGACTGCAGGATATTCAATTCCTAGCATAATAAGAAACATAACAACAACTGATATTAACACATTTTTATGTGATTTCTCGACACACCTTCCTTCCACTTCGATGCACCTTTGAAGACGACGCTGGTAGGCCATAATGGAACGATTGATCATCGCCTGAGGAAGGTTTTTAAAACACTGCTGAATTTTCTCATGAAGCTCCTACAAACTGGCTGGAAAACGACTGACTGGAAGTAGCCCCACAAGAAGAAGTCGCACGGTGTGAGATCAGAAGAGTATTGCGGATCGATCGTGTGGTCCGTTTTGCCTAAAATTAAGGCAAAATTAAGACATTTTTCAACTTAAAAAATTTCCATCTGTTAACAGCGATAACGACACAAATAAGATTTTATTCGATTGCCTAAAATGTCAGCTTTCAAACAAAAAAAGATCGTTTCAAAACACCGCAATTTAAAAATTTATGAATAAAATAAAGCGTGACGAAAACTTGGTCCATATGGTATATTTCCCCACCCTCCTATATAAGTAGTTACAGCAATTATGTTGTGTTGTTATGATTCACTGTTTCCAAAATATTCTTTACTCTTTTTGTAACTACTCTTTTCATTTATTTCCCTTTTTCTGGCCCTGCTGCCCATCTTTGAGCTGAAAAGAAGAAAAAATTAAAAGGATGTTCTTCTCACACAACTTGGTCATTTAAAGGAGCAGGAAGCTGGGGTGGCTGGCACCAGGCAAGGGGGTGCTTGGCCACTGGTCACTTTGTGCCAGTCGCCACTCATTTTTTGCTCCTTCTCTTATTTTAAACTACACATACAGATGGATGGGTTGTGTGGAGGCAGAATGGATGGACAGCAAACATATATATATAATTCTGCTGCTACATAGTTGACTAAATGGCTGTATCTGACCTGCCGAAAACGGAAAAACAAACAAAATTAAAGCGTTGTTGTTTCCTGCTCTGTCAATATGACTTTATATTTGTTATAACATTAATATAATTGTTATTACCAAACCCCCTCGCTTCGCCTTTCATTCAGAAATTTAAATAAACACACTCCAGTAACGTAAAAAACTTTAAAAGCGAAGATTTTTTTTATCGAACCAATGCTTTGACTGTAGCATTCGAATCCGCGCTCGAACGGAACAATTTTTTAATGGCTCAAATTGTTTTATCCCGTCAAATTATTCGTTTACCCCGTCAAATTTTTGAATCATTTTACGCAAAATTAAAAAATTTGACGGGGTAAAGTAGTTACAGACATTTTCTAATTTACTTTCTACCAACTTTCATCCTCTCTAGAGTCTACACCTAATTCTTTAGTAGGAACACAAAAATGCTATTATTTTTTATGTTGCGCATTATAAGTTGGGTTCTTTTTTTTTAAATTATATAGAGAAAAAGAAATTCCTTATTATTAAGTTTGATCCAGTAAAAATTTCCAGATCATAAATATATCAGCACAATTCAAAAAATGTAGAAAAGGCTAAAAATCATGCTGATCTAGAAATTTTAAAGAATCAAACTTAATAATAAGGAATTTTATTTTGCAAAAAAATCCAACTTACACTGGGCAACAAACATTTTCATATTTTTCGTAAAAAATTAGGTCTAGAGATGATTAAAAATTATTCTGTTTCAAAACTTTTGGTCAAAATATTCGGCCAATAAAAGAATCCCCCCTTTAATGGTCGCATGACTTAAAAAAATAATTCGCATTAAAGTTCAGAGTTGGTTGTTGACGGTACAGCCTGTGCAAGTTACCACTAGCCACTCAGATACTACTAGCCCTCCTTGCAAACCCACAAAAGATGCATGCATGGAGCAGCAGCAGCAGCACAATAAGAACACACATCAACACTTCCCCTTGCTGTTCTTGACCAAATGGACAAAAACAGCACAAAGAGGAGGACAGGTTCATTTGGCCGTGAGTACCAAAATATCTGCTGCAGTTGATTTGCGGAAAGGGAGATCCCGAGGAGCACAACAAAGGAATGGATGTCCACTCCTCGCTCCCACCCCAAAAAGAGAAAATAAAGAAAAAGAAAACAAAAAGTGGATTCGAGGAAGACCGGACAGCAACTATCCAACAGCAACAACTACTACTCAAAATAGCTACTTCTACTACTTTTCGCAATTCGATATTCTTTTTGCTGGTAGTAACAACAACAACTGGATAACAACAACTAAATTTAACACTCAGTTGAAATCAAATTTTACTTTTTTTCCACAAAAATTCTAGTCCTAAGTTACAGTTAACTCTCGATATAGTCAAACCCCGAAAAATTCGTTCCCGCCTTGGGTCCGACACTTTTTTCAGCTCAATTTTCGAAGTCTTTTGCTAAATGTGATTTGCCAGTCTAGTCCGAAATATTGCAAGGATTCTGATTTTGCCGGTCGTTTTTCCAAAATTTTTAAATTTCGTCATAAAGACCCGCGGACCTCGGTTATCCGGTACCTGATTTTCAAAAGGGGTGCCGGATAACCGAGGTTCGCAGTCTTTATGGCGAAATTTAAAATTTTGAACTCTGAATCCTTGCGATATTCGGACTAGACAGGCGAATCACATTTAGCAAAAGACTGGAAAATTGAGCTAAAATGTCGGACCCAAACGAATGAACTTTTGGGGGTGCCGGATAAACGAGGTTTGACTGTAGTGCATCCCCCTACAGTTCGTTTCAGCCTAGGTCGGATTTTCCCTCGATTTTCTAAATTTTTCGGCAAATGTGGTTCGTCAGTCTAGTTGCGAAAATCTCAAGGATCCTATTTTGCCCGTCATTTTTTCTAAAGATCTCTATTTTAACAGTTTTGCCCTGAAGATATGGAGTACCATGTGAGTCAACTGTATTCTGTTAGCAGCAATACCGTATATCTTCTAACAAAGTCTTTTTCGGGGATTTATGTATCAGGTATGTATGTGTGCGCATCTCAACCCCAATCCTCGAATGCTCCAATCTGAGTTTATGAGACTTAAAGGGTTAGTTAGACTTACCTGCGATATGAGTCCGAGCAAGACTCTTTATAAAGATGCGTGTAAAGCCTCTTTTTACCCAGTTCTAGTGACAAAACACCTTGCCCCCCCCAAAGCAAAAAGTCAAGTTTTTGTCAAAAAATTTGACTGTCAAAAACCATCAAAACATATTGTCTATAGCAGGCCTCTTATGTGTCTTTTTTAAAAAGATTTGTCCTTTTTGGGACCCTAAATCTTTTTTATTTTCGGGGTTTTACGACAACATATTTTTTGTTTCAAAACAGCAGTAAACATTGGACAAAATAACTTTTTCTATTTCAAGTGTAGTGAAAATTTCGAAATGTCCTTTTTTCTAGAGTTGTCAAAATGCTCAAACATATTCTCGAGCATCATCTGTTTTTCGAGCAGATTCGGGCAGAATCTTTATTAATCCGGGTTAACTATATTTGCGTAATCTAACAAAGTACCACCTGACTCAAAAATGGTGAAATAGTATCCTAAGGAATTTTCAGCTAGAAAATTACCAAAAAAACATGAAAAAACAAAACGCCAAATTGTTCGCGAATTTGAAAAAAAAAAGCCGCCAAAAATCCTGTGGCACAAAAAAAATGACAGTGAAATTACCGTTTTCCTCTAGTAGAAGACCCCCTTCTATTATAAGACCTCCCCATGGCTTTTGTGTTTGTTGCAAAAAGCAAAATTTCGTAAGAGATTGAAAAATCCGTTAAAATTTGACTAGAAAAATGAGTAACAGGCTTGAAATGGGCTCCAGTTACGTCGTCGATACAGCAAATATATTCTTCCATGTTTTAGAAGAGATTCAGGGGTTACATTTAGTATATGGCTCGTTGCTAAGAATACGATTTTCGCTATTTTCGATACGATTGAAGTTGGCTGTAACTTTTCTTCATTGAATTGAACTTTAAGTCTGGATCTGTCCGATATCCTTTTAAAAGTTTCTGTTTTGTAAAGCCTCTTTTGCTATTTTTAGAGGATATCTAGTGGGCTTCATTTTTTGTATATGACTCGGTACCAGAGAATGCAAATTTCGTATTTTTTGAAAGTTTGAAAATTTTGAAAAAATCACGTGTTATTCATATTTAGAATTGTTTTATTTGCGTTTTGAATGTATAGGGGGCTGTATTCCCATTAGGGTACTACAGGTGGGCTGTAGGTGCCGTGCAATTGGTTGAGTTGAAAACATCTCTCAGTCGACGATCCATCTTGTTCCGTTGTTTATTTAAGTCCTATGCTTTAAATAATAATAATATTATTCCTTTGCTCAATAAAGTCCTGTCGATTCTTTGCGACGTCTTCCGCGCGACATGGTTCAAATATACAAGACCCCTCTTTATTATAAGACCCCCCTGAAGGGAGGTTAAAAAATATAAGACCGGGGTCTTCTATTAGAGGAAATACGGTAAGTGATTAAACATGATCAATATTGTTTTCAAAAGAAGTTCTGATGCAGAACAATATATTTGGCAGATAAAAAATCAAGAAACGTAGAAAATTGGAAAATTCATTTTGGATAATTTCGCTTTTCCAAAAAATGGATGGATCGAAATGGATACGGCACAGCAGAATCTAGATCATGCTCGTTTGACAACTCTACTTTTTTCTAAAAAAATCTAAGAGTCCTAGAGTCATTTTGGGAAGGTTCGGAATACGACTATTTTTTCAAAAGATACTAAATTGGGGAGCAGTAATAATAGTATACTTTGTCGGATCACAAAACAGCTGTAGAATAACCTAAAATTGTGCAGGAGTTTGAAAAGTTTTAAAGACAAGGACTATCAATATTCAAATATCAATCATAGAAATCAGAAATAATCGAATCATAGTAGAAACGAGTAAGTTGTAACACAACCTCAAACAAAATTACAGGGTGATTAGGACAAGCATATCTCTAATATTAGTAATGTAAAACGTAATGAAATTATAATACACAAATGTGCAATACAAAATTCAATAAATGCACTAACTAATTATGTTCTAACGTGCAAAAACTCCACAAAACTAACTGCAACCCTTGCACAAATTCCATAGCAAAAGGGATATGGGGCAGGTGGAGGCATGTGCCCCTGTGGTCATCCCCAGTTGTAGAAGGGGGTGTCCAGCTATGGTGAGGCAGCCAGCTTGTGCCAGTCAGTACCTCTCTTCCCCCACAAAAAAGCAGCGGTTGAAAGGGAGAGTGCATGGAAGAGAGAGCACTGCTAGAGTTTATTCTATTTTTATTTTGTATCATCTCCTCCCCTCTTTTTTGCATTGGGGTGGGGGATGTTCATGATTGAATGTTGGTAAAAGAAGAAAGAGAAGAAGAACTTTTGTACACACACCTAACAACAAAAACAAATAAACTATTTTTCGGGTGAGCAGAGACATTATTACTGGTCATGCTAACACAACAATCTCAAAAGGGCTATTTTCGGTGATGTTTATAACACTTTCAAACAAAATAAATGCAAAAAGGGTGGATCACAACTGGTGTTGTTGGGAAGGCTGTACTATCGCAGTTACCATACTATTTATATAAAAATACCGCTGGCTAATAATTGGCTCTTTTGTAATAAACTTAGTGTCACTGACAAGTTGAATGGAAGCATCATATGTAGAAAAAATGCAAAATAGAAATTAAGACAGTATTTTTTACTCGTTATGTGTCAAATCTGACCTTATGCTACTTTTAAAAACTAGGCAAAAAACTTAAAAAATCTAAATGAGGAAGCATGAAAAAATTGTGATCAGACTCCCGCGCAACATGAGACGGGCAACAAACTTTCATGGCGTTCCACAGAAACGATTTAAATTCCCCGCCTTTTCTCCATGTAACGCTGTGGAAGCATTCGGCTTCATAAGGACTTAAAATGACTGAAATTTTTAAAAGTTTTTAGATTTTACGTCAAATGCTTTTTTTAAACGCCCAAAACCTTATAAGCAATAGATAAAGCTTATGATATATTTGTCCTTTTGTGCCAAAGCAACCATATTCAAAGTTTTCTTTTAAAGTATTTAGATGGAAACCCTGAATTAAGGCTAAATTTTGATATAAAACCACCCCCACGCACTCAATTTTGATTCAAAATCAACAGAAGGGACCAAGGAAATTTTTAATTGAGGGTGAATATCGTTCTGTTTTTTAAATCATGTGAACACATCTGAGTGCACTTTCCCACAAATTATAGTTTTGCAGGGTTTTGATATGTTGGAGTAGAACATAACTAGTCCACGACCTTTCAAAACGCCCGAAAAGGTGCATTTTGGATTTTTGGACGTGTTTGCATGGCGCAGTGGGTAAAGCTTTTCGTCACACCATTTTACATAACAAATAAGGCGATTTTCCTCGAGGTGACGTGTTCAACCCCACCTCCCGACACCTTCAATTTTTTAATTTTTTGTACATTTTTTTATTATTAGCCCATTCGACGTAAAATCGAAAAGTAGATTTAGGTCATAAATATCATATTTTCAACTTTTCTTATAAAAATGTGAGCACAGGTCAAACGAAAGTGCAGACTTTACGTCAAATATAAGGCAAAAAGTCACATGAAACTTCAATCGTATCGAAAATAGCGAAAATGGTATTCTCAGGAGCAAGTCATATAACAAAATGTAGCCTGGATCTCCTCTAAAAAATGGGAGGAGATCTTTGCTGGATCGAGGACGTGTGAAAACTAGAAACCATTTTAAGTTTGGAACTTATTTTTCTAGTCACATTTGTAGTACTTTTGTGATTCCCGAAAAAATTTGCTTGAAGCTTAATATGCACCTTTTCTGGCGTTTCGAAAGGCCGTGTGTTTATTTCGTTAGGCTCTAATTAAGACAGTATTTTTTATTCGTTATGCGTCAAATCTGACCTTATGCTACTTTTAAAAACTAGGCAAAAAACTTAAAAAATCTAAATGAGGAAGCATGAAAAAATTGTGATCAGACTCCCGCGCAACATGAGACGGGCAACAAACTTTCATGGCGTTCCACAGAAACGATTTAAATTTTCGGTTACAGACATCTTATACTCAAAATGACCGCCAGAATCTAGTAAACATTTTGGTATCAAGAAATAGTTCATCTGATACATAGATATTTTGGGAATCATCAAAAGTATCTAGCAAATCAGCGTGTTGCGCAAAAGTGGCGCAACACGCTGATTTGCTAGATACTTTTGATGATTCCCAAAATATTTATGTATCAGATGAACTATTTCTTAGTATCAAAATGTTTACTAGATTCTAGCGGTCATTTTGAGAATAAGATGTCTGCAACCGAAAATTTAAATCGTTTCTGTGGAACCCCATGAAAGTTTGTTGCACGTCTCATGTTGCACGGGAGTCTGATTAGAGCCTTAAAATCATTCCCCACTTTTATATTTTCTGTGTTTTACTTCATGATACGCGGGATTGATGAGAATAGTTGGGTTTCTGTGGTTTCACAGATCATCTTGGATTTTACAATATTTATTTTTTTTTATAAAATAGATGACTGTCGTTATAAGCTAATTGTAGTGACAAATTTTTAATGTATCATTAAAAAAAATTTGCAAACTCAACCGCAAAAATAAAAATTATTGGTGTTGTGCAAGAGCATTTTATTGGCTCTGCCACTCATCAATCCCCCAAAGTTTTCTACACAAGTTGTAAATTCCTTCAATGTTTTTTTGTGTTTCCAGCTTACTATTGCCAGCTGCTGGCCAATGGTCAATAGCCCTCAGCAGTTGAACTATTGGAAACAACTCTAGGACTTCCCCCTTCCTTCTCGAAGTGACGTGCCTGCTTGCTGCTGACCAACACCGACTGGCACCAATACCCAACAATTTTTTATTAGCCAAACAGCCACTATGTATTTGTGTGTATATTTTTGGAGTGGAAAGAAGAAAAGGGCAGCAATGTTGATGAAAGTAGAGCAGGGGCACTAGGCAGCAGGAAAATGTCCACTAACACAAAGAGCAAAGGGCTGTTGGTTCTTTGGAGCCAGCTGCCTTTCACAGAAAAAATTTATATCCCACCCTCTTCCAGTGATCGGTCAACAACACTGCTGGTCAGCTGCTGCTGCTGCTGGCTAGTTGCCCTCTCTCTACATACATCCAGCAGCAGAGAGTGAAGGGGAGGAAAGAAAAGAAGGAAAAGTGAAAGTAGAACAAAACAAACAAACCTTCCCACCAAAACAACCAGCAACAGCCAAAAAAGAGCTTGTCCCTCCCTTTGACTGACCATCCACTACCCTTTCTTCTCCTCTTTTTTTCAATACCCTCTCCGCTGTGCTCTCTCTGTTTTAGCTGTGTGTGTGTGTATGTGAGTGGAGCGATCGTTGTTGTTCTCCTTCTTCTTTTTAGTTTTCGGTGCCAGCCAGTGCTACGGCTGGTAGAAGGCACAGAAAAGTAGCAGTAGTGTAACGCATACACACACAAGGGCAGCAACAAGAAAAAAGAGGGAAACTTCACCACCCCGAGGCTGTTTATATCCCACCAGTACAGACTATCCCAATCCCGCTATATAGAATAGCTGAATATTTTTAAATATTCTGAAATAAGGCGCATAAAAAAATTATGTCGATTCAAATTATAAATGCACAGTTGAAGCAAAAAATGTGTAAAAACAAATATTTTCGTGGAAAAAAAGCTTTTATGAAACAACTTACGCTGCGCTACAATGACGCAAAAAATATTGCAGTCACACTGGTTGTTGCAGCACAAATTGATAATTCTTTCCGATTTTTTTATCTTTTATACATAAATGACCACCCATTAGATGAGCAAGGAATTCGCAAACCTTTTGACACCAAGAGCACTTATGTTTAGGGTTGGCGGGTAACCGAGATTTTCGGTTACCCGAACCGGAACCGAAAACCGAAATTTTCGGGTACCCGAACCGATAACCGAAAACTGGAAAATTTTCGGGTTTCGGATAATATTTTTGGTCAAGAAAAGATTCAACAGCAAGATTTTGGATTGGAACTCAAACCCGCTAGACAGATAAGCACCGGTAATGCTGAAATAATTTTTTTATTGAAAGTGATTTTTCAAGGCTCATATTTAAAGAGAAATACCAGAGAAGAGAGTGTTCTTTATGAGAAAATTCATCCAGAGTGATCGAAATTTGCTGATTTTTTACAAACGCTCGCAGACTTTCAATGCATTGGCCTGCTTTCTTAGGAATCTCTGCACTGACATCACGGCGAGATGGCATCCGAGTAAGCATGAAGGTAAAAAAGTAACAACATCTGAACGAAAAAATACCTGAGCTTGGCCGTAATTGCGTTTGATTAGCCAGCGTAGCAAAGGCGATTCGGCAATTGCAAACGGAAGGTTGCTTTCGACAATAAATTCAGTCAGATCGTTGGTAAGTTCTTCACTTTTCTGAATCGGGTAGCTTGGATTGAAGAGAGTGGCCACTGTTTCCATCTTCGCTTTCTTTGGTACACTTGGATGGGTCCCTTTCTTTTCCATAGTTTCTTTGTGCTTTGCTGACTTCAAGTGATGTGAAAGGTTAGACGTAGAGTCAAACTTGAATAATTTCAGATCGTCCCCGTAAATGCAGAGAGCCTTGTCTCCGACATTTTTAAATGACTTCCAGACGTCGCTTGGCATTTCTAAAACATAAAAAATATGTCCAAAAGGTGAGAGCTGCATTATACAATCAAAATTTTTCGTTTACCCGAACCGATAACTGAAAACCGGAAAATTTCCGGTTTTCGGATAAACAAACCGAAAACGGGTACCCGAACCGCCAACCCTACTTATGTTTGAGAATACTTTTGAATTCTACAAAAAACCCATGAAACGCAATAACGGCAAAATAAAGAAGACTAAAATTTCCAAAAAAAAACATAACGTCAATTTCCATTGGTTTTTTATTTATTTTTTCTGTTTTCCAGCTTCAAGTCAAAGCCTACGACTCGTCCACCTATGTTTCACCATTTGTTTTTATTCTTTTGGTGCTAACGCATGTTCATACAGTGTCAAAAACATGATTTTTGTAAGGTCCTCCAGTGATTTAGGCGACAATGATGCGACACGTGATGATGCAGCACGTTTTTCCAAAAACAAATTACATATTTGATTACAAGTCTAATACAAATATTCCAAAAACACCAAAATTTGACTTGAAAATACAGTACTTGGGTGTACTATATTTGGGACAGTCCCATATATGGGACAACTCCCGGCGCACTGTCCCCAATTATGGGACAACTCCCGGCGCACTGTCCCCAATTATGGGACAGTGCGCGTAGATCATCACTCAAGTTCGTTCCCGCCTAGGGCAGCACACCTTTTTCAATTTCTAAAGATTTTTTTCAGTTATTTTTTACCAATCTGTTGTAAAAAATCGCAAGGTTTCTGATTTTACAAGTCGTTTTTTTTTAAATTATGTAATTTTTCTATACACATACCGTATTTTCTTTAAGTGGCCACATCCTCTATTAAACCCACACCCTACAGAATGACACAAAATTACTGCACCATTTTTGAAAAATTTGCGCAGGTAGCTCCTTGCCCCATCAATTTTCCCAGGAAAATCGATGACAGTAATCAAGCTACCTGGGAGCGACCTGGAAGAAGTTCAAAAATTTTTTTTAGAAATACAAACACTTTTTACTAAACACAGCGACGTAAATGAAATGCGACCAAAAATTTCAATTCAAAAACTTTAAATAAAATTTTTTCTACAAATGGTGCATTAATTTTGTGTCACCTTGTAGAGGAAGGTTGAAAAATAAACCCACACTCTCTAATAAACCCACACCCCTATTTTCGGTCACTTTTTTGGTCGGGTAATATTTAAATCTGCCCGCTAATTTTTGGACAAATGTCAGTTTATTTTTTTTTTTTTCAAAAAATCAGATGGCATTTTTCCAAAAATTAGCGGGCAATTTTCAGAGATTAGCGAGCATTTCCTATTAACGAGCATTTTTCAGAAATTAGCGGGCAGAATTAAATACCACCCTTTCTGGTCACTTTTCAAGAAAGAAGAAATATTTTTGAATTACTTCAATCTCACTACGAAAGAAACCTTTTTTGTGAGCAAAAAAATGAGGCTAAAATCTAAAATGTACAGCATATGGATGCTGAACGACTTGAACAGGAGTTTACTGCCGGTTGAAATCCAAGATCACCTTCCATGGCGTCTATCTGGAGTGTGTCTGGCAAGCGTGGTATACATTGACCAAGGAGATTATCGCCAAGTCGTTTAAATATTGGTTTGTTATGAGTTTGTTTATGTATCATTTGTTTATGCTTTTCAGATTGTGGAATAATCAATGCGCACGGTGAAGACCAGGTTCACTGTTTCAAAGAAACAGGATCTGTGCCAAAAGGCCTACAAATGGTACAATGCCCTCGCTTTACCATCAAAGATCTCTCAACAATTGAAGAAGGCGACTCCAATGAAGATGAGGAAAACGAATACCCCAGCGACCGCTTACTTCATGAAAATTAACTTAAGTTTTATTCCTAATTTGTTTGACATGTTGATGTTGTCTTGGACTAATAAAATTGTTTGTTAAAAGTGTTATTACAAAATATTTCTAAATGATGCTGAAAAATAAACCCACACCCTAGAGAGAGGCTGAAAAATAAACCCACATGTGGGCCAATTAGAGAGAATACGATACGTAAAACACCTCCTGGCGCACTGTCCCATATATGGGACAAACTTATAACATGTTTCTGTCAGCGACCACCAAAGATATCGATAGATGTCCGGCTTTTTTTAATGAATAGTACAGGGCTAAGCAATTCTTTTTCTGGAAAACAAACCATGATTTTGCATTCAGAACATCGAGAAAAAATATTTTGTCAAACACGTAAATTTTGGCCTTTTCGGACCTGATAGCATTTTAAGAATCTTACATAATATGTTGATTTTTTTCTGTAACTAACAAATTTCATTTTTTCTATGACTTGGTAAAAAAAAATTCTGAGAAATGAATGATTTGTCAAGGAAAAATGGCATTTTAAAATTTGTGACATATACAGGACATTGTGCATTTAAAGGTTAATAAAATGAGCATGAAATAAATTTAAAATGTTAGAAAAGCAGGAACATATACATAGATGAAAATCTGTTTGCCTCATTGCTCCTTTTACTTAGTTCTTTTGGAAACACACACGATATAATACCAAAAGGAATAACAACCCAGCGATGGGATCAGAAAATAAAAACGAACTTCTCTGAAGTTATTTCTGCAGAAAACAAGTAACCATAAAAAAGATTTGTGTGAATGAAAAGCCCTATCATAGAATCAAAATTTCGACGTCAGCTGAGAGAGAAGAGCAAAAAGAGCGGCATTAAAAAAATTTGACCCAAATATTTTCTCTTCATCATTTGTATTCTTTTTACCATATCCTACAATCCATCTAATTCCTTTTTCTCCCGATGCAAAGACAGCAAAAAGCACACAAAAAGTGAGACAAACGAAAAGAGAGATTTACGAAATTAGAAACTTCAAGCTTTAGCTTTGCAAAACATTCACGCTACTTACGAAACAAATTTAAGTTTCGGAAATCACACTTTAAGTGTGGGAAATCACACTTCACTTCTTTCAGTGATTCAGCTTAAATACTCAGAAAGAATAACCTGCAAAGTGGAAGTATTTGTCGTAACAGGGTATATAATCTACACTTTTGTGATTCAGTGGTGTATTCACTTCTTTCAGTGATTCAGCTCAAATACTCAAGAAGGATGATCTGCAAGGTGGAAGTATTTAAGAATGACTAAACGATGACCTGAATGGTGGTATTTTCTTGCGTGTGTCACTGTGACTGAAGTTTATCGTCTTAAATGAAATATGTATCGTCACATATTTTGCATGTATTAATGATTGTTGTTTGGTTGTTAAGCACTGCCATTGTTGTTTCTGTTTGCAATAAAGTTTTGTCTTATTTTATATTTTGCCTTTGTCGTTGCAAATTTATACGGTCGGTTAACCGAAGCTACCGATTTTTGACAAATTAGACGGGAAAGAAAACCGGGTGCATTAGAAATGTGCTAAATGAACCGACCGATTACGAAATTAACCAACCGTATCCTACCCCATTTTATATGTGTTAATTTTGCAGACCCCGTTATTTGGTTCTAGCGAGTATTACGCCCTATGAATCTGATGTACCTATGATTTGCCATTAGACTTTAAATCATGCAGCTCTTTAAGTATACTTGACTAAATGGCCGTAAGTAGTCCAGATAGTGTGTATTAATCTATATACCTGATAATTATGTAGAACGTTTTTGTACAAATGATTTACTCACCTTAGCTACATATTTGTTCGTATGTCACGGCCTGGTTTACCTACCTTCGAATGGGGCGCAGGATGCTTGATGGGTCATAGGTCATTTATGTGGTTTTTAGTAACTATTTTCAAGAAAAAATAAATAATCAGAACCTCAAAGGCCGAATCTCAAAAAAACATTACGAACTACAGCTCGAAGGAACAAAACGCCAAAGTGTTGATGAATTCACCTGTCGATGAATTCACCTAATGCCGTTTCCGGTTTTACTTACGCCCAGCACCGTCGAAGATTGTGCAGCGCGCCCAGCAGGTTGATGATTGTGTCCTTCTTCTCGTCGATCGCCTTGATTATTTCGCGGAGCAGGAATCGTCTGTAGTGTACCTTGAGGTTCTGGATGATTCCCTGGTCGCATGGCTAAAGGAGAGGTGTTCAATGATAAAATCAAAATGAAAACGCAAACCTGACTCATTGCTGTCGTGTTTGGCGGAAAGAATTTGAGCGTGATGTTATCCAATTCGAGATTCTGCGGGTGAGCCGAGCAATTGTCCACGTAGAGAAGCCTCTTGTCCCATTTCTTCAGCCATTCTTCGAAAATCACACCTAAGTAAGCAATAAACCCACTGAGAAACCAACTCAAAACTAACCGGTCATCCACGATTTGGCATTGGCGGTGTAGTCCAGCGGAATCTTGACGTTTTTGAAGCATCGCGGGCTCTTTGACTGACCGATGACCAGAAGTGGAAGTTTCTCCGAGCCCGTCATGTATGCGCCCACGAGGACTGTGATGCGCTCCTTGCTTTTCTTGCCGCCTGTGCACTTTTCACATAGAAATCAGTTGAAAACCGTAAAACGCATGTCAAAAACAAACCCTTGAAAGCTAGCGTCTTGTTCGGAAGCAACTGCCAGAAGAGTCCGGTTTCGTCCACGTTAAAGATGTATTCCGGCTTAAACTTGGCCAGCTCCGCTCGAAACACTTGGTCCTGCCATTTTTGAAGCGATCCGACGTTGATTGCCCTGGCTTCTCCTTGCGTCGACTTGAAGAGGATTCCGTGGCGTTGTTTGAAGCCGTCCATCCACCCTTTGCTTGCTTCGAAGGCAACTATCTTGAGAAGAGTTGCGATTTCAAGAGCCTTTTCCTTAAGATCTGATGAAAACCCAAAACATAAAAGGAAAAGCTCACTTTGACAATGTCACTGTTGATTGGAAGATTTGAGCTTCTCACTTGCTTGATCCAGAGCACCAGCGCTTGTTCCATCTCCAGATACATTCCCTCCTTGATACGCGCCCGCTTTGAACTGCCTCCTTCTTCGATCGCCTTCAGAGTTGCCGCTTTGTTGTTGAGAATGTTCTGAATCGTCGCTCGCGGGATCTTGAACTGTTTTGCCAGCGCCGTCTGATTGTTGTTCTTCGCAGCCTCATCAATGATCTCCTTCTTTTTCTCGAGCGTGAAAGCCTTGCGCATCTGCGGAGTTGACATCGAGTTGAGAACTGAAAATCATAATCATTGGAGCAAAAAGAGCAAAAATACAAGAGGAAAAAATGAACACAAAAAGTGAATTTCTTTTGATGCTCAAATTTCCTTTTCTAAATTTTTGCACAAATTTGACATTTTTCCTCAAAACGAACCATCACCCTTATATCGGGGGTAATTTTATTGCTTGGGACCGGCTCTTGGTGCCACTATATCGGGGGTGCCACTATATCGGGGTGCCACTATATCCAGCCTCGACTGTACTCTGGAAAAAATATATTAGCATTGCTGGCATTTTTCTGGGTCTAGTAATGCGATTTTCCAAAGAAAAAGGGTCAAAATAAAAAAGTGTCTCTGGCGGGGGTCGAACTTGCGACATATGAATTTCAAAGTCAAACGCTTTACCAATGCGCCACGAAATTTGAGAAATAGTCACCAACTGCCCACTTTGAAACCCCGTGCTCAGTCGTATTTGTACCAGCTGTCCGAATCTGAGCTGTCCTATATTCGAATATATTTCGAGATCAGTTGTCAAAGAGCTGAGTTGTCCGTGTTCTCAGTTTTCGGGATCCGAGTCCGCAGCCACCCGGTTTGTCTAGTGCAAAAAAGTTTTAAGTTCAAATAAAATATTTTATCTCCGAAAAAGAGAGCGCTGTAAGAGCGCCAACATCAACAACGCCCCCACCCAAGTCCCACATCGAATAATGATCTGCTACATTGGTCCTACCGGAATATCTCGTCGCCACAAGTTCCCAAGGGCGTTTTGAAGGGGCATGCCCACACTAATAAGAGGTGGTCCCAGGGAATTCAAAACTTTTTCCTAATCACTGAACTTCTATACTGATTTTCAAAACAAATTTTACAAAACAAGGCCTAGAATTTAATTTTAGGTACGGTTATGTGAGAAACCAAGTTAAAAAATTCGTGCAGAAGTTCAATGATTAGGAAAAAAATTTAAATTCCCGGGCACCACCCCTTATTAGCGTGGGCATGCCCCTTTGATAGAGTAAATATGGTGTGCATGACCGTGAGCGACAGCGAAAAAAATGTGTTGACTATAAATTTTTTACTTGTTCTTTTTTCACTAGTGATGCATGATACGACATATTGATGACTTAGATCAATTTTTAAAAACAAAACAAAAAACCTCAGAGATCCTCATTAAAAAAATCAGGAGGAAAAAGCGCCGCGGAAATCATTCGGAAATTTCGAGTCAATGCCTATTTTGAGTGTCGGTTACGGCCATCTTCTGTAATTTTTCCTGATCAGTCAAAAATGCCTACAATTTACTTGCAATCAACTTAAAACAAACAAATCTTGGCAAAATTAAGACTCAGAAGCTAAACTTTATTTCTCGAACCATGTGACACAAATGAACAACAACAAATTTATGCAGATAGATTCATCGTCCCAAGCATTCCGGGAACTTCGTAGTGATTCTCTCTGAGATCGAGTTGACCAGTTCACAAATAGAAGCGATTCCTTAATGTCATATTTAGATGCTAATTACAGCTCTTAGAATAAAGCATCATATACCCTTGTCCCACTCGTCAAGAGGATTGCTCACTGAATTTTTTTTTTAATTTTGAAAAAAGCTATTATCACTTACCTTCAAAAAAGACAACTCCTTCCAGCTGATCGATTGATCCCTTCAAGCGTTCACTAGAGATCATCTTGGTCGCAATTTTCTCTGCCTGAAAATAACTAGTGAAATTCAACCCTCTAAACATAAGAAAACTATTACATTAACAGCCGAAATCCCGAGAAGCTGTCCAAGTCCTTCGAATGATATGTTGTCATACAATTTACTGGTGGCTAGCATGTTATGTTCGATCACCGAGCGATGAAAAATAGAATAGCCATCAGCGTCAACCTTTTTCTGGTGCTCATGCAAAGACTGCTCAAACTCCGTCAACTGAATTTGATTTAAAAAATAATAAGGTCTGTGGGAACTTCACATGCCTCTGATTTTTTAATGAGTCTCTCAAGATACATGTCTTTTAAAATCGAGTGACCCATCAAGGCTTCACAGCGGTCATCTTTGAAGAGAGACGTCAAAAGACGGTTCTGCTGCACACCTGAAATTTAATTATCTTATTCGTTACTATTAACGTACGAAAGCTATTACCGGGTGGAGCGAGGAGTGTACAAGTAAGAGCCAGTTGCAAACAGACCTTTCTTAAATTTTAAGATATTAGATCATGAATACTTTCAAAGAATCACTATGTATACCTATCTTCTCCGTTCAAAATAGACCTCTGAGAGAGTTCATAATAACGCTGTGCAGACTCAATGAATTTCCCACGACGGTCAAGAAAGCGAGCATAAATAGTCTAAAAATCATATTTGTTGTTAATTTAAAGAATTGTTAGTAACGACCTATCTTACAAAAAAGTATGGCTAAGATACAAAGTAAAACTCCTGAAATAATTTGACGCATCATTTAAGGTCACTGTTAAATTTTCATTCACATGGTTGACTTTACACCGAGCAAAGCTTTGAAAACCACATAAAAACCGGCTCAATAAATAAAGTTCAAAGGGTAGAACATTTTCTGGCCCGAATGGTGCAAATCCCAATACGAGCATGCATACTTTTTTCGACTAATTTTTAGATTAATATTTCTCATTCCTATGTCTCATCCTTTTACAATTTTTTTTCTAAATTCACATATTTTTCTTTAGATCACAGTTCTGCCATTGAATTTACCGATGAAGTCAACCAAAAAGAGGGATATAGGAAAGAGAAGAACAAGAAGAATTGGGAAGGATGGGATTGAAAGATTTCCTGGAGGAGTTTGTAACTATTTTAGCATCATCTTAGTTGGATGGTATGGCGTCGAAATGTCGTCTATCATCTGATTAATCAAAACATGTGCTATCATGTTTTTGCTAATGAAATGGGACTCTAAAAGTGACAAATGTACCTAATATATACATTTTTAATGTCATACTGGAATCATATTTTATCGAAAACAGGCATGTGCACGGGCCCTAGAAGTTTGGCCCGTGCCCATGTCTGGTTGACAACTGGTGTTGAGATGCGTATAAAACTTCACCTGAATAAAAAGTTGAAGGGAAATCAATATCAGTAATTGACACATCAATCTTTGACCTTGCATACACCGTAAACTATTGGTTTGGCACAATCAACCGCCACAAATGTTTTTTTCTAGATCTTTTTGAGTTGCTATACTATGTAACTATAAATATATAATTTTTAAATACTAAAAAACTGAACATGAAAAAATACGGACCAGAAGAAATTATTCGAAGAAATATGTATGCTCGCAGCGAGATTTGAACCATTCGGGGTAGTAAATGTTCTCACCATCAAGTAACTTATTATATCATGTTATTTCCGAGTAAAATAAGTCATTTAATGCAAACTAACCTTGTATTTGACGATGATAGGCATATTGTCTTTGAAGTCGTTCAGCAGCAAAGAAGCTCTATTTATTTGATTTTCAGCCTCATCAATGTTCCCCTGCTCAATACTAAGCTCAGCGTTGGTCAAAAACTGGTCCATCTTACAGAACTGATTCGCTACAAAGTATCCTATTTTAGTTAAAAAAGTGCTAGACAAAGAAAACCCTTCAAAAGTAAGCCATCGCTGTGACGCAAGTAAAATAACCTAACATCAACGCAAACATTTATTTGAATAAAGCTGGATCGTAAACAACAAGCAACGATAACACGATATCTTCGTCAAAATGAGATTTTATGCCTGTAACTTTTTAAGCCATTCCGCCATCATCATCTTCATCCTGAGCCTTAGGTCCCTTAGCCGCAGGTCCCCCCGCCGGTTTTGCCATAATAATCTAAAACTTTTTACTTGAAGAGGCAAGAATGCCAAGTTAGTCTATAAAAAGACCTGGTCGATTTTAAGAATAGTAGCAGCAACGTTAGTTGCCAATTTAAGAGCAAGGAACTTGCCAGCATACACATCGTATATTTGCTTTTCCTTCACGTCAACAATAGATCCAGTTGGCACGTCTATTCCAGCATTTACCTTCCCTTCCATATGAGTGGCATACAGAATACTTAATGTCTCAGTCGGCTAAAATCGGCTGAATAAAATAAGTTAAATAGAGTTTAAAGACAACCTTTAAGCCTGCATTCTCAGCCAACTGCTTCGGAAAAGACTCAAGAGCGAGTGCAAACTTCTTGATGGCATATTGACGCAAATCAGCACATCTGTCTCCAATAGACTCTATCCGACGAGCCAGCTCGATTTCAGTAGCACCAGCACCAGGAAGCAGCTGAAAAATCTTATCACATTAATATTAATAAAAGCTTTCAACATACTCGGTTGTCTTTTGTCAAACATTTGTAGGTGTTCACAGCATCATCTATTGCACGTTCGACATCGTCCATAAGGGGCTGAGAAGAACCTCGAACGATGATAGTACACACCTTTCCAATCTCACTCTTCTTGTCAAATATGACCACTTGAGTTTCACCAATCTCTTGCAAATACACCTCGTCGCATTTTCCCAAAAATTCAACGGAAGGTGCACACTTAAAAAAACATTGTAGTAAATTGGCATGACAGTTCAACAATTATTACAATTCGAGCTTGAGCCTGCGCTCCAATGCTTAGGCACAATCTACGAAGGTCAAACTTTGAGGTTAACTAAAAAAATGACTGTATACTAGACCAAATACGAATGGGTCAATTGTCTTAAAAATAGTCCATGACTTACTCGGACACCCATAATTTGATACTTGTTCAAATAGTGCAGATATAGATCACCAAATTTGCCAGCAGCAACAACGACTTTGACACCACCATCAGCCAGGGCTTTGACTTGAGCCTCAACTTCAGATTCCTCAGTCGTACTAAAGTTCAGCAACTCATCGGCATTTTGCATCAACACGGTACCCTAAAAGAAAAATTCTACCAATACAGGATATCTCTTTCAAAACCTTGGTTTCTGTTTGAGTAAGATCAAATGGGCAAGCAAAGACAGCAACATATCCGCTACCTTTCTTGACCTCTCCTTCGGCCCCGCGGCGAAACACCATGCCATTTACTACCTGGAGGAATATTTGGTAATTTAAGGGATATACAGCATTATTATTACTCTAGAGCTAGCAACACCAGATCCGAGAATCTTGCAAACACGAATACTATCGACGTTGAAGTTCATGACGTTGGTTTTGGGCACGATTTGAACTAAAAAAGTAATTACAAAAGCCAAAGAAATCAAAACATTACCGCAAGCCTTCGCAACGAGATCGGAGATGAAATCATGGACGTCCGACTGCTTAGACATAATCGATGCTTTAATGTATTGGCGAACTTTTTCGACGTCGAGCAGATTGTCAGCCTTTTCGACGACAAGCTGAGGTAATATCTCGGCCGCCTTCTCATATGCCTCTTCGTATCCTGCGGAAATTTCAACTGGAGTCAAACCCTAAAAAGCACAATGAAGAGTCAAATCCCAGTGAAGAAAAAATTAACAAACCATATCAAGAAGCTGCAAAGCTTGCTCCAGGAGAGCAGCTGCAAAAATGACTACGGTATTTGTGCTGTCCCCAACCTGCTTCTCCTGCATTTGCGCAGCCAAAATGATCATACGGGCGGCAGGATGCTGGACTTCCAGCTCGTTCAAAATCGTCTGATGAAACTTTTTTAAAGAAAATTTAAAAAGCAATAATAGTTACCACAGCATCATTGGTCACGAATAGCTTTTCCAATCGATTGATCACCATTTTATTCATTCCTTAATTATTGTAAATTGAGCAATCAGAACATATAAATGCAAAAAAACCATTCGGTCCGTAAGCAGAACGAAGCTGAGAAGCCAGCTCGACACAAGCGTCAATGTTTCGCTTCACAGCCTCATCCATTCCTTTGAAATGCTAAATTTTTTATATTTAACAACATAAATAAAAGGCAGGAAAAGCCTTACCATCGCCCCTTCTTTCATAAACCGCGAATAGCCAGATTTCGGTAAGGCCATCATCTTGGAAAAAGTCTTTGATTGCAGCTGATAGAACGAAAAGTCTAAAAATGGAGGCTGAAAATAAGATGCAGCAGCGAAAATATGAATTTTAAAAATCAGATTACTTAATTTCACAAGCAAATTCGAAATTTTGTTGAATTTTTTAATTTTTAACAACACGGTTCAATAGACTCTCGTAAACAGCTGGGTCGGTTCCCAGGGTGTACACCAAATCGGGAGTCGAATGTATATTCTTAAAACTCAGCCTTCAATTAGCTAACAAACGCGCAAACCTTTTCATTGCCGTAAAAAAGGATTACGATCTCAAAAATTTTAAATACGGTCGAGTCTCGTTCATCCAACACCCCAAAAATGTGATTCGCCAGTCTAGTCCCAAATATCGCAAGGATTCTGATTTTGCCGATCGTTTTTCCAAAATCCTTTCACGTTGCCGTAAAGACCCGCGGCTATCGGTTAACCGACACCCCTTTTTAAAAATCAGGTGTCGGATAACCGAGAGCCGCGGGTCTTTACGGCAACGTGAAAGGATTTTGGAAAAACGATCGGCAAAATCAGAATCCTTGCGATATTTGGGACTAGACTGGCGAAACATATTTGGCAAAAGACTTCGAAAATAGAGCTTAAAAAAGTGTCGGACCCGAGGTGGGAACGAACTTTTTGGAGTGTCGGATAAACGAGACTCGACTGTAAGGACATTTCTGAAAATAAGGACTAGGGTTGTTACACAGTTAACTCGAATTTTCGAAAAATTTTGACCTATTTTGTTGCTTTTATGTGAACTTTTTTACAAAATTTTGAGAATGTGACCCCGCAACGGATAGCCTAGGATGGTGACTACACAGTGGTATAAAAATGTCCTTATTAAGTTGACAAAAATAGATGTATTTAAATAAAAACAATTTCGAGTCAGAGAACTCGAAATCGAGTACTGAATTAAGAATTTTTATACCGCTGTGTAGCCACTATCCTAGGCTTTCCGTTGCAGGGTCGCATGCTCAAAATTTTGTAAATAAATTCACATAAAAACAACAAAAAAGGTCAAAATTTTTCGAAATTAAGCCTAGGCTTATATTATCAGTTGCCGCTAAATTACTTTTTTCTGCCGTAAAAAATTGAGTAATCAGTTATGCGCCAGTTTTCAAAAATAAGGCGCATTTTCGAAATTTATCGTGTTAACTATGTAACAACCCTAATAAGGACATTTAGCATTTTAGCAAAAATATGTTATTCAATCCAGTGCTTATGCCCTTTTGGTGCGTAGATCGTAACCGTGCCACAAACACTTTTTTGCAGTAAAAATATTATCAGTTGCCGCTAAATTACTTTTTTTCTGCCGTAAATGCGTTTATAAATTCCCCTAAATAGTGTCAGAGATGCAGAAATCTAGTAGCTTTGAAGAACGAACAAGTTATTTTTTTCAAACCACTCAAGCTTAACTTTTCTCATATCATTGAGTAAAGTTTGATAGCTACCTGTATCTTGATAGCTATCGTAGATTTCGCCAAAAAATAAAAATCAGAGAATTTCTGCAAATAATTTTGAAATATGTAATTGCTATCGAAATTAAATGAAATGGAGATAATCCTCCAGAAAAATCATAAATTCAACGGGCCCGTTTTTTTAAGAAAGTTTTGTTCTCGAATGTAATTTTCAGAAAAAAATATTAGCAATCATTTTGGGTGATAAAAAATTGAGTAATCAGTTATGCGCCAGTTTTCAAAAATAAGGCGCATTTTCAAAATTTATTTTATTTTGATTCCTTCTTAGCACTTGACGTCCCAGGAGTTCGAAGTTGTCTTGCAATCTAGGTTAATGCAAATTTCGCTATTGCTGTCTCGCGTCTGTTTTCGCCGAGCTTCACAACTTTTTGTGTATCAAACTACATGTAATAGCTTCGTGTAATCCAGGGCCGGTACCATAAGATGAGGGTAAGGTTACTCGGGTAACCTTACTCGAGTAACCTTACCTGGGTAATCGGTAAACCCGTACTATAAGAAAATTACCCGTTACTGGTAACTGGTAACCTTACCAGTTACCTGATTCTTTTGGTACGGGTAAATCTTAAACGGCTATTTCCTTTTAATTCAATGCAATAGAAAAGGAGTGGCAGATATAAAGGATCTGGATTAATATAGTATCGACTTATGTCAATAAGTTCACATGTAAATTCACGTCTGAATCTGGCCTCGATCTGACTCACATGTAATTCACATGTGAATCAGGTTGAGGCTTAAATTGACATCTGAATCACATTGAAAGGAGAAATTATGAAAAAAATTACGAAAGCTCAAAATATGCAGTAAACATGTGTCTAGTGAGAAAAATAACGTCAGAATCGTGTTTTACGTAATAGAAATCCTTGGTAACACATTTTTGGCATATCATTTTTTTGTGTAAAAGAATCGAGTAAAAGAAGTTACCCTCAAAGGATGAGGGTCGTCATTTTAATTGTGTAACTGGTAAGGTTACCCGATACCCTGATCTTATGGTACGGGTAAAAAGTCACCAGTTACACGGGTAAGTTTACCCGTTAACCTTACCGGTTACCTGCGGGTAACTCTTATGGTACGGGTAAGTGGTAAGGTTACCCTTACCCTCATCTTATAGTACCGGGGAGGTACTAACTGGAAATCGCTCGTGATATGGATTTCAGAAAATCCGTCGTTTTGAAAGTCACCATGGAAACTGGTAGCAACGAAAACAAAGCAGGAAATATATACAAGATGCATAAAAAATTAGTTCGAATAGAAGAGCATTTTTTTTGCCTCCGTTAACACGGGAACCTGTGGCGACGAGATATTCCGGTAGGGCCAATGTCACAGACCATCATTCGGCAGAAACGTGACTCCCCTTTCTGCCCGAAAAAGTGACTCGCGTTTTGTCCCTTTTTAGCTTATGGGCTGTTCACAACGCATCCGTATCCGTAATACGGACCGTGTTTTCGCCTACAATGGGCCGCATCCGTATCCGTAAACCACGCCGTAAAACGTCCGTGAAACGGAACGGATTGCCAGTCACAATGGGCCGTATCACGGTCCGAAAACACGGACCGTGATACGTTCCGTCAACTTTTTTGGCCCGATTTTTTTAGTTAGCGGGTAAATTTATTTTCTTGCATGCTTTTTTAAATTTAATCGAACGCCCAAATCTATGGCCAGCATTTTTGCAAAAAAAACATTTGAAAGATTATTGTGAAAACACAGAATGCAGAGTAAAAGGACAGTTGACGGCCAAACTGATTAGCAGCCCCCAGTTGGCGGCTCCCGATTGGTGGCCAACCCATTTGGCGTCTCCCAATTGCTGGCTATCCTGATTGCTGACTTCAGTATGACTTCTGAAAATGGTTTTACTGAAACTCGGGTGCGGTAAATTCACCCTCCAAATTTTGAGGTTACAGGTTTGAATCCTAGTGGCAGCAGACATTATTTTTCCTTAAATAATGGTCAGAAAAGTTTCTATAGGACCAGTAAGCCTCAGGGTGGGTATGGGAACCACCTGGTACTTTTTCCAAATGGGTATCCACCTCCAAAATCCGGAATTTTGGATTTAGCTGAAAGTAATCTAAAGTCATTGTGCCCTATCCAGAATCGTGTCCTGAATACGGTTTTATACCGGGTGATCCAAAAGTTCCCGTGAAAATTTTATCGCTATTTTTTTGTATTATTTCAAAACCATAAATTTCTGTGTAATGTTATAAAATGTTGCTCATTTTCTCCTCTTTCGAATGGTATATCAACAATTTATCCCACTCATCAAAATAACCACCATTTGCATCAATACATTTTTTGACTCTTTTTGGAAAATTGTCAATAGATTTTTGAATCATTTCCTGCGGAATTTCATCCCATTCTTTCACTAGCGTTGCCTTCAACTCAGCTATTGTTTTATGTGGCTTTGCGCAGGCTTTTGATTGGAGATAAGGCCATACAAAATAATCCATAACCGTCAAATCAGGAGAATTGGGAGGCCATTCACCATCATTGTTTTTCCAGTGACTGTCGACCTTGATGGCATCTTGGAAATTGTCGGCAATCCATTGTTGGGTTTCAAAGGCTCGATGCGAAGGTGCTCCATCTTGCATAAAAAAGTCCAATCGTCGTTGCCAAAATGATCTTCTGTCCATGGTAGAACCTCTGTTTCAAGCATTTGTCGATATTTGGGTCCATTCACTTTCGTTCCTTCTGGCACAAAAATGAGTGGAGTCTTCCCAGTCCATGTGAGATTTCTGGAGTGTTGGCTGTGGCTGGCCGACCGCTTTTTGCTCTCTTTTCATTGCTGCCGGTTTCTTCAAATCGCTTGATAGCGTCACTCACGGTTGTGTAGGGTACATTTAACAAATGAGAAATTTCGCTTTTCTTTTTTCCATCCTGCCAAAGTTTCAAAATAGCTGGTCGCATATTTGCCATTCTAAAAACACAAATGTAAATTAGTGCTATAACATTCAATATATCAAATGAAAGAGGAGGAAAAATGCTGCAAAATGATGTACGATGCGGTTCTTTATCATTTCAAATCTTATCATATCTTTCATGATTAGATTTTCACGGGAACTTTTGGATCACCCGTTAGTGCTAAAACAGCTATTTGAATTGCAGGAACCCCAGTTCTGGATTAGTTTCGTAAAGTATTGCCCCGGTACCGGTAGTCAGGTGGAAGGGTCTAAATAGTAGTACACCAGTAGTATCCAATGCTCCGGTGGTTTAGGTTGATGGAGATATCTGAAGACGAATAGATACTTCTGGTAAATGGATACCAGGGCGGATAGGTTGAAGTTAGGAACTTAACTGTCTTGGTCCACTTAATCCATAACCAAGTACAACTTTTTTTATGGATATCCACCTGGTCAAGTGGTACCTACATCAGGTTTTGGGGCTTCGGGCAAGTAAAATCGCAATTTTGGTCCTAACAAACGAAAATTACCATACATGATTTTAGTTTAGGAAGAATGGTTTGTTTTGATTTGGACTAGGTTTTGTTTTTTAAGGACATCCAGGTGGATATCCACCTACCTAAGAGGTACATACCGAAGGTTTTGGAGTCTGGGTGTGTCAAATATGCATTATGAAAATCATTGCAGAGGAGTGAATAAAATAAGAGTTACGCTCAAAAATTGCTTTGAAAAATTGATTAATTTTTTTTAATGGTAGAGTTTATATTCACCCTATAGTCCGTTTCACAGCCCGTGTTTGCAGCCCGTTTTACGGACACGGATAACGGCCCATTGTGCGGAAATACACGGACCATTTCACGGCCTGCGTTTACGGGGGCCACGGATACGGACATGGATCCATTGTGTACAGCCCATTAAAGAATACATACTCTTTGGTCATTTTGGAGCAGAAGCGCGGTCTATAGGCCTTCGGGTAAATTTTTTTTAATTTTGCACCTTGTCAAATAATGATCTAGGACATTGGCCCAACCAGAATATCTCGTCGCCACAGGTTCTCTAGGGTGTTAAGAAAACACTGTTCTAAATTCCATCTTTTTAAATAATATTTATTATTTATTTTGAATTTTTAGGCAATGAAATTGTGAGCAGCAGTTTATTGTATCTTATTTCATTATCAAAATATTAGGTTGATCCAAAAGTTCTTGGGCACCTTGAAAAAATTTATTTTCGATTTTTTATTCGCTTCTTTTTCGTCGTTTCATCTCATCTGTCTTTTTTAGATGACAGACGATCATTTACGCCACATTCTGCTGTTTTTGTTTCATCTGCAAGTTTATTTTGATTCGAAACCGATTAGATTCTTTGTTAAAGGTATTGGGAGATTGCCTGAAAGATGGCAAAATGTTGTTGATGTTGAGGGAGATTATTTTGTTGAATAAAGATTTTGGAGAGCTGTTTTGTTGATGTGACTTCGAGTGATATCTCCTCTGAATTAGATCTGCAAACATTGGAATGATAAACATCATGCTAAAATATTAACACGTTAATAAAAATCGAAAATAAATTTTTTCAAGGTGCCCAAGAACTTTTGGATCAACCTAATATGTCTTCCCAAGATTCACCGCCTGGATTAGTTGGACGGTTGTAAGCTTGGATTATCTATAACTCTAAACCGACAACCATTTAAGTTCTCCCACAGATGCGGAGGACTCAGACACTGAAGGAAACGTGCTAATTGATCGACACAATGAGCCATTAGCCAGTCTAAACTTATCATGTGAGTGTTTACTGTGTTTTTGCTAAAACACCTTATTTAACTTTTAACAAACTTAGCTGTTTATGCCACGAGCAATGCTGAAGAGGAGACTTTAGAATCTGTTTCCGATCATGGAGACGACGTTTTTAATGGAGAAGACGAACTGGGTGAGCCACTCCAACTTATATCACCTCGTTTCAAAGGGTAATTTTTTTACAATTTGCAGTTTAAATTACATAGTAGTTTGCAGAGGTCCTAACCCACATCGCTTTCCTGCCATTAATAAAGTACGATTATTATTTCTTTAAAGGGGCATGCCGCAAGAAAGGCGAATTTTTTTTAAATCGTTCCGTTTTTTATGCATATAAAATGCTTTCAAGAAAGAAAAGAAGTGCTGCTCTCCACCTTTATTTTCATGTGGCGTACGGGCATGCCCCTTTAACATAAAAATTATTTGATATAATTATTTTAGTCCAGCACAAATTTTAACACTGCCAGTTTTGAAGCTCTTGAAAAATACAAGGAGAAACCACCGTTTGGTTAGTGGAAATTAATTTTCTTTTCTTTATTTTTTCGATTAAATTAAATTAAATAAATTTCTCTCCAACAGAGTTCTCTTTGAAGGACCATACTTGTTCATGACAATGACAATTTCGCAAATTCAAACGTGTGCGGGACACTTTTTAACGTATAAATTGAAGTGCACCCCCCTTGAAGTGTTTTTTCACTCCAGAAATACTTTTTCGAATGTTGTTGCAGTCAAAACTCGTTTATCCAACACCCCCAAAACTTCGTTTACCGCCTCGGGTCCGACACTTTTTTTAGCTCAATTTTCCAAATTGCTCCAAAAAGTGGCTTTTTGTTCAAACCACAGGGTACCAAGGCATGTTATTCAGTGTTCAGGTTCAAATCCTGGTGGTAGCATACATTAAGCAAATAGACTATTTTAAGCACGAATCTGGTGTAAGAAGTAAGTATTTGTGGAGGAAAAAATTTTCATCTGAAAAATTTTGAAGATTAAAAAATTTTTTTTGGCGCGAAAACAGTTTTTAGCTAAATTTTCAGTTTTTAGCAGGGTTGCTGCATGGAAAGCTTTCCGGAAAGTTTTCCCGAAAACTTTCCGGACAGAAAAGAACGCGGAAAGTTTTCTAAAAAAAATGGAAAGAAATAAAAACAGGAGAAGGGAAACTCTCTGTGGGCCGAACCCGTGTTACACCTCGTTTTTATGCGTTTTCACTAGGGTTATTTAGACGATAAGTTACAACGGTAACCTACTACAGCCTGTATAACTTTACCAAAAATCTGTAAGTTTAAAAAAGTTAACTACAGATAACTGTACAGTTAACCGTGCAGTTAACTGTGCAGTTGACTGTGCAGTTGACTGTAAAGTTGACTGTACAATCCCTTGTTATTTCTGTCCGACTTCTCACCGCCAACCGGAAGGTTTTCCGGAAACTTTCCGGCTAACTTTCCAAATCTTTTCTGTCCGAAAAAAAGCAACCCTGGTTTTTAGCACATAAACAGCCAAAAAGAGCACAGATGGTGGGAAAAGGTGGTGTTACCCAGCTGGTAGTATTATTATCTCTATATAGTATTTGGCATGTGTCCGTCCTACTTTTTAATGGACATTTTGACCACATTCAGGCCATTTTTGCTTATTTTTCCGATTATTTTCGGCAATGTCTCGACGGAACCCCAAACTTCAGACAATTCAGCGTCTTTTTATGCCGAGACCCAGGAAAATGTCTTCGAAAAAGAAAAACTTTTGTGGTCCCTCAAAATTGGAGTTGGAGGATTTTGGGGTAGGCCTGGAGGATGGTTTTTCTGCTTCCAACGATGGCCATTTTTGCGATGTCTCGAAAAGAACGTAGACGTAGATAGACGCGTAGTTTTTCACGATGAATGCACTATCAAAATTTCGAAATACTATAGAGGCGCCGATAGGCGCCTCTGGTCCCTTGTTAAGTAGTATTAGTATTAAATCTTGGTAGTAGCAAAAAAAATTCACTTTTTTCACCTAATTCATGCTTTTATCGCACGTTCGGCGCCAGCGATGTAGGAGTCAGGGCTGATACGCAGCATCGGCGTGCCTTCTAGTCCACCTATACTATGACGCCGCTTTCCACGTGGGAACTTTTGCTGGGAACACTTGCGGGCATTTTTGATTTTCGGAGATAGGAAACCGGGCATAGGCTCGAGTAATATGCAATAAAATTTTGGGGTTGGTCCGGCGAAAAAAAGTTTTTGGTCAAAAAATATTTTTAAAAATTGTTTTTAGTCATTTTAGGTGGTTTCGGCGGAGAAAAAGTTTCGTGTGCACATATGAAATGTTGTGCGTCTGCTCCTTGCGCGTCGAATAAAAAAAGATCGGTTAAAATGATGACCAGATCACTGGAATCTTTAATATTTAAGTTACCGTATTTCCTCTAATTAACGCGCCCCCTCTAATGAACGCGCCTCCTGACTTTGATGGTTTGTATCTCGAAGCAAAAAACCTTTTTCGATCTGTTCTTTTTTGCATTTTCTTAAATCCCGCGAGCTCTACCGATTCCACTTTTTGGATTTTGGATTTTTGCCCAAAAATATCGAGATCGACCTCAAAATTTTTCGATTTTTGGGGATCCAAAAAATAAACGCGCCGGCGCGTTAATTAGATACTCAGGGGATACTTAGGTAGATACTTAGGTACTCAGAATCGAGAAATTTGAGAATTTGAATTGATTTGAAATAAAATGTTTGTTGTCCCGAGAGGAATTCAAAATATGACGGGGAGTTTAAAGTTTAAGAGTTGTTTCTAGAGAAAATCGACTAGGCTGAGCACGAATCTGGTTTCAGAACCACTGGTTTGTTGATTTAAAAAAATTGGTCAAAATCGGTACAAAAAGTGGCTCTTCGGCAAAAACACAGTCGAGACCAAGGTATGTTTTTAGTGTCACAGGTTCAAATACTGGTGGTAGCTGGTAGAGATTTTTTCAAGCAAATTGACCCTGCTGAGCACATATCCGGCATCAGAATGTTTAATTTCTTCTTCTTGATTTTTTCAAAAAACTGTTTTTTCGCAAAAAAAGTCTTCAGCGCAAAAACATAGGGGGACCCAGGCATGTTTTCGGCGTCACAGGTTCAAATCCGAAAATGGTTTTTGGATTTTTTGAGCGTGTTCAGTGGGAAAAATTATTCGTGTGATCACAATATTTGGTGTGCGCCTATTCCTTGCGCGTCGAATGAAAAAAAGATCGGTCGCAAATGAATTGTAGATCACTGGAATGTGTGCTTGCGGATACTCATAATCAAAAAATTTTAAAATTTGAATAGATTTGAACTCAAATCAGTTTGAATTGTCTCGAGAGGAATTTAAAATTCGGCGGGATACCCAGACCACTAGCGGGTATTCGAACCACAAGAATGCACCCGAACCACCAGCGGATACCCGAACCCCGTAGTGAATTTTTTTTTGGAAAAAGTGGCTAAAAGAGGTCAGGGCTGATGCGCCATCGGCGCAACGTGCTTTCTAGTCAATTTACTATGACGCTGCTTTCTCTGTTTGTAACACTCATTTTTTAGGGGTCACTTACGGCCACTTTTAATTTTTGAAGTTGATGTCCTCTGATAGAAAACCGGGTGAAGGCTACAGGAATATGCAATAAAAAAATGAATTTGGTGCGGTAAAAAAAAATTTTTTTAGTTAAAAAAAATTTTAGATTTTTTTAGTCATTTTCGGGTGTTTCGGCGGATAAAAGTTTCGTGTCACCCAAGACAATGTTTTGCGCCTGCTCTTTGCGCGTCGAATAAATAAAAAGTCGATACACCGGTACACCAGACGAAAGCTGAAGTACTTTTCTTTCAGAAAATACAGACCAAATTCTGTAAACACAGAATTTCGAAAAGGATTCACGATTTTAAACCAGAAAAACAATTTTATAGTCAAAAATAGCATTGATTTTGAATTCCCGGCTTTTTTGAGTCAAAAACCCTATAGGGGTTATTTAAAGGCCTAATACAAAGAAATTCGTAATTTTAAAGGCTGTGAAAAAAGAGATTTGGCAGACGTTTGTTTTAACAAAATGATATTTGGCAAAACGATATTCGGTAAGCTAAACTGAGCTATTAGGGGCATGAGTACACTATATTGACTGGTATGAAAATGCCCGAAACCATTTTTTAACGTTTTAGCGGCCAAACCATACTTATCATCTGTTTAGTAACTTTGGTATGCTACAAATCTCGTTTTGCCAAATCTCGTTTTTGCTAAATCTCACTTAGCCATTTGTTGTTAATATATTATCAATGATTAAAATAATTTCGGAATAATAATAAGTGTCCCGCGCGCATTTGAATTTGCGAAATTCCCATTGTCGTTAACAAGTATGGTCCTTTAAAGGTTCATGCCCACGCGTTCAAAATTGGAGCCCGCCAATTCAAAAAATTTACTAATCATTGAAATTCTGTACCGATTTTCTAACTTAGTTTAAGCATTTAATCTAATAGCTTTACATGTCAAGTTATTTTCAAATCACCCTCTAAGGGGTCGAGTTATTAGAGTCTGTTGTACTATTGGAGACTGTCAGATTATTTTTTCGATCAAAAATTTATTCAAAAAGACACAACAATTTTCAGAGTTTTATTTCGAAAATGGTTAACAACAAAATAAAAACAGTTTTTGACTTCATGAATCCATTCCAAATCGAGGCTGTCATCAGTTTGTTGGCCGTTTTCTTTATCTTGCTCTGCATTGATTTAATTGGCCTATTTCCGTCCCACATCTAGCCAAGCTCTTGCACTTTGAAGCATCAATCATCCTTCTGGTACTTGTCCGTGGTTTTTAAACTTCCATCGTGACACAGAGTGATTCCGCAGTCTAAAATGAAATAATTAACAGTCATAAACAATTTGATAAAGCAACCTTTAAATGGCTTTTCAACCATACTTTGCTAGAGCATCCCAGAGCATTCGCTTGCCAAAAAAAGATGGCCTAAATGTTTGCAGCAAGCAGTCGGTTGTCAACTTGTCATCCATCCAAGGCCCACGAAAGATTCAGTTTGTTCTCAAACTTTTCAACAATCTTTACATCGGGGTGAACTCAGAACGAACCCCTTAAGTTTCCTACCAGTTGAAGCAGCAGTTATTCACTATGACCAATAAAATAAAACTATGTATATGATAAAAAACAATAATACCTCTGCAACTTGAGCCGACCCTTGACTTCGCCCCAGTTAATGACCAGGCTATGACTAATTCTGAATTTATTTGCAACACTATTGTTGGAAACGGCTTCTGCGCACTTACTGACGTTTGTATAGGACTTCAGCTTTCTTGGCCCGCTTGCTTCAACTTCATTCTCGACATTTGAAATACCTCCGAGATTGTTTTCACCTATTTTAGCAGCTGAAAATAAAATTAGGAAATTTTTATGACAAGTCATCAAATCTTCATTTAGGGTGTCTGGTTATTAGAGACTGTCGGGTTATTTTCGAATCACCCAAATACGGTATACCTCAAATTGAATTCTGGGCCTTGTTTTGTTAAAAACCAAGTTGAAAAATCTGTACAGAAGTTTAATTATTAAGAAAATTGTTCGGATTGGCGGGCACCAATTTGAAACGCGTGGGCATGAACCTTTAAATATATTTTAAACATGTAGCAAAACTTACTTGGTGCCGTTTAGAACTTGAAAATTTAATTTTACGCAGTAACTTTTGCACATATAATTTCCCGAGAACGTTTTTTGCGCAAGATTTTAATCAATACCAGGGCTCCCAAATCGATCTTGTCAAAAAAACGACAAACTCACAAAAGTTAAGATTTGGAGGTAGAAATTAAAAAGTTACGTATTTTCCAGTAAACCATTCATTTATCTTAAATTTTTATCACAAACCAATAACAATTGCTGTGTAAGCATTAACAGAATATTCAAAAGTACTGACTGAAATTAGTTATCCGGTCACGTACTAAAATCGTGTTTTGACCACAGGCTAGATAAAATGATCTTAATAGCAAATAACACCCCTCCCCCATGAATTTTTCCTTATAAAATACTATTAAAAAGTACTGAAATACTTTTTAATAGACTACGAAAAAAAAGTGTAAGACATTTTTAAGTCCCGGTTAACATACGCTGGCTACCCTGAGCTTAAGCCTAAAAACAAAGGTAAATAAAGTTATTTTGAAAAAAAAGTATGTGAATATGATCCAAAACCCTACTAACCCGCCTGAATACGACCTTAGGAAAATCGATGACAATTGTTTAGCTACCTGGGAGCTCTTCGATTAGAAACACAAAAGATGTGCATGAAAAAGAATAGGAATAAGTTTCAGGTCAAAAAATAACTGAAAATAATTTTAAAAAGATGAAACTATGGAGTTTTTTGGGTCACCCTGTTATATGTGAAATGAATATTAATCTAATTATTACAGAACTACCGACGAAAACCCGTTTACGGATGAAAATCAATCGTTTGACGGTATGTCTCTCTACCATTAGTTCGGACAATTTAAAAACATAATGACAAAGATTGGCAAAAGCACAAATGAATAACCGATAAAAAAACCTGCAAAACTTTTCACTTTTGCAAACCTTAAAATTTTTTTGTGCTACAGTCGACTCTCGATTCAAAAGGGGAGTGCATTTTATATTGCGAATGATTTGAACGCAGGTTAGACTACCACTGGGAGTAAAACTTATTTTTTACCTCCCTTTATTTACAAATTTGGTGTCAAAATGATCCTCACACTCTTGGCTATCCAACAAGATCATTAGCGCAAAGTTTCACACCTACTGGGGCTTGTATTCAGGGGCTTGTATTTAAAAAGACCAATAGATAGAGGAATAAAAAGTAGCTATAGGGTCTGAAATTATTAGCTATCCATTTCCTTTAAAAATGGGTCGAAAAATCGGTAGAAACTAAAATTCCGAAATCCTGGTTTCCATCTCTAGTTTCAGTCATGAAAATTTAAAAAAAAATTGCTTCTTACTCTTTAACGCCAGTAAAGCTTCTTGGGGGTATTTTCGGTTTAATATTGATCAAAAGTACTGGATTCTCAATGTGTTGTTACTTCCTGCGGCCTTCTTCAAATATATTTTTTTATGTATGCCGTTTAGATGTCTTAGATATCTGTGTGTGCATCTCATACACAAGCCTCCAAGCCTGCAAAAACCACAACAATCACAATAAACCTATTAAGACACCAATCTTCTCTCTCTTTACTCAAACCATCCTAAACACCTCAAGCCACCTGAAACTACTATGAGCCTTCAAAGTAACTCTAAACCACCCTCAAACTTCCCTTAGCATATGGTTCGTGGCGACCGAAAATTCGATTTGTCACATTTCAGACTCAAAACCTGATATGGATAATCCAATTCCAAGTGGACGTGTACCTCAAATATTTCAATATCATTCAAAGGGGTAAGCAAGTCCTTTATAGCAGTTCAAGGTGGTTTGGTGTTCTTCGGAAAAGGCGGTTTAGATTATTCAAGGCGCTTAGATTTGTGTTGAGGTAGATTAGATGGGCTTTGGGTGTTTTGTGGTACTTTAGGCTAGTTTGTGGCAGTTTGAGGTAGTTTCGGGTGGATTGGGGCAGTTGGTTATAGAATGTAACATATTAATAATATTGTCTCGCCATCCGTTGTCCCGCGGCACAAGAATGGATGTCCCGCGACTCTGTCCCTCATCTCAACATAGTTGACCCGCGGGCATAGTGACCACGCTTCTTAAAATTTGGACGGCATCCCGTCCCCGTCTCAGACGTTTTTGACCGGTGTTTTTACGTTTTTGACCGTCCAAAATTTTTTTCTCGCTCGGACGGCCGGCTTGGCCGTCCGGTTTTTTGGCGCCGTCCGGACGGGGACGGGACGGGCCCGGCCGGACGGGCGGTCACTATGCCCGCGGGACACTAGAATTGTGGTTCAATATTTGTACCGCGCCTCATATCCCGCTACTCTGTCCCGCGGAACATAATTGTTGTCCCGCGGGACACTCAAAAATTATACCTAAATTTTGTCCCGCATGGGAGTATGAATGGTGCCAAACAAAAGCTCCAAAAGTTAGGTCTAAAATGGTCATGAACCGATTTTTATCATAAATTCATAAAAAAATGAACACAATCCAACTTCATTTTATAGATAGTGGGTGAATGGAAGTGGATAGACGGAAAAGGCGATAACTGTGGTATCTGTCGTGCTCCTTTTGAAGCTTGCTGCGTGGACTGCAAATACCCAGGAGATGAGTGTCCATTGGTTCTATTTTAATATCATATACAAATGTATGCGAAGATATTCAAAATATATTTAGGTATTGGGAATTTGTAAACATCCTTTCCACATGCATTGTATTGTTAAGTGGTCATCTCTATCATCACAACAAACACCGGTATGGCTCTTGGCTCTACACGAGACAACAAAATATCAATAAATATTATTTAGTTATGCCCCTTATGCAGGCAGGAATGGAAGTTTGCTAGTTAATGCTTTTATGTAACTTAAAAGTCTCGCAATGCCAGGTTATCACGACTTAAATCTAATAAACCATTACCATAATACTTTATTTATAAATTTTCGGTTAATACACATTACATCCGATATTTTCTTAGAACGGATACTAATGACACATTCTGGAGTACCTGCTGCTTTGCTTACTTGCTTAATTCTGCAGTGAGCTCAGGAACAGCTTTGAACAGATCGGCCTCTAGTCCAAAGTCGGCTACCTGAAAAATTGTGTTAAATCAGAACGAAAATTTTCAAAGAATACTTGGAATATTGGAGCATCTTTGTCTTTGTTGATCGCAACAATTACTTTGCTGTCCTTCATCCCGGCAAGCTTTAATAATATAAAAATTAGCAACAAATAGCAATAGATCGAAAGTTTTCATTACATGCTGAATAGCGCCACTAATTCCCACTGCTATGTATAGCTGCTACAAAAGGGTTTCTTTGTTTTCACAGGTAAAATAAAAAGACGCAAAGCGTTACCGGAGCCACGATCTTTCCTGTTTGACCAACCTGCATATCATCTGTAAAGGAAAGGAGGGTTATGTTTCACAGCCTAAAAAACTTACTCGGCACATATCCAGCATCAACAGCGGCTCGTGAAGCACCGACAGCTGCGCCCAATTTGTCAGCCAACTCATACAAAATCTTGAAATTTTCTCCAGATTTCAGCCCTCTTCCACCTGAATTTTTAAAATAGCACAAATGTCAGATATTTAAATAATAGCTTTTGTAGCACAATCTTTCCCCCTTAATAATTTTTTGAAAAATGTTTTAAAACACTAAGCAGTTAATATAAGGCCTATATTATAGCAGGTCTTTTATTCAAAAATTTTGTCCTTTATTTGAGACCCAAAATTCTTAGAATTTTTGAGATTTTACGTCAAAATATAATTTTTATACAGACAGAATAGTAAAGGGGGATCTGATTGACGGAACACCCCTAATAATTTTTTGTGACATACAGACAGTCAGAATTCAGAAAGGGGGAAAACAACTTAAAAATGTTTAACTGAAATTGACAATTTTAACTTAGGGGACCAGAGTAAACCAATAAAGTTTCAACCCTTTTCGACGAAAATTATTATAAGAGTTTAGCACACCTCACCAGCATACTTTAATATGCACACTGCACTTACTGCATACAACGTCATAAACGAGTAATTTATATCTAAGGCGTGTGCGCGCAAAAGTACAAAAATACTGAAAGCGGCCAAAAAACCTTTTTGAACAGCAATTAGTGCGCCCTATTGCTATAAAGTGCTAAACCCGCCATCAAAAACGCCATAGGGAAAGTATACCAAAATAAATCTAAACTTATTTATTTTACCTGAAACCACAATCTTGGCAGCAGCAAGTTCTGGACGCTCAGATTTGCTTAGTTCTTGCCCAACGAATTCGCTGTCATCATTTGTGATCTGTACATCTGGCGCTAAAATCCCCAACAAACAATATAGGACTTTTGAGGTGAATATAACCCGACCTTTTTCAACTTTTGCATTTCCTCCATCAGCTGGCGAAGGCTCGAAAGATGCACCGCGGACTGAAAAACATTTCTGTCTTAATTAGTAACAACCACATACTGCTCACCTGTGAGAAACTTCACAGCAGCAGAGCTCTTCACCTAACGGAAAAAAACTTATTACTATTGTTTATCCACTAATAATTTACGAAGCAAGCTACCTTAGCCATTGCATTACCGGCATAAGTTGGCCGAGAGAAAGTATCAGCATCGTGAATGTCAGTAACATCTGAGACAGGAGACGAATCTAGATTAGCAGCGACTCTAGGAATAACCCCTCGACTGAAAGCAGATGCCCCTGCGACCACATGAGTGAAATTCAGCTTTTTCTGTACAGCCAAAATCACTTCAGAAACGCGTTCTAAAATCAACATTTGAAAGAATAATGAAAAATAAAAATTAAAGAACCTGGCAGGTTAGCGGCTAACTTTGGATCCTGAACAAAAAGAACTTGCTTGACGTCTGGAATTTTCGAAGTCTCTGTAGCAACTTTCTCAGCGTTGGCACCCGTTACAAGAATAGTAATATCGCCACCCAACTTCTTTGCCGCAGTCTAAAAGTTAAAATCAAAAAGGAATAATGAGGATAATTTGCAGATAATTTAAACCAACCACTGCATTCAATGTTAGTGGATTCATTTTTTCATCATTGTGCTCGGCAATCACTAATGTGCTAGCAAACCGACCCTGAAAATGTTACATCTAACGCCAAAAAAGAAAATAAAAAGCTTACAGCATTCAATTTAGAAAAGCTACGCAGCAGGACTCTTCCGTGCGATAACATGCTTTTCTTCTAAAATAAAAAGGTCCGAAAAATATGAGCAGGGTGGCCATATCGTTTTTTGAGAAAAGGGCCATTCGATCATGAAAAGCGGCATTTATAATTAAAAGTCCCAAAAAAGGGGCATTTTTTAATTTTCCCTTCTTCGCTTGAAGAAGTCTTGGATATTGGAACCCACGCGTTTGGCCATGCTAAATAAATAGCGCAGTATGCGAAAATCATATCGAATAACATTTTGAGGCAAGAAAATGCAGAAACATAGGGCGCAAAGAGTGAGATACAGTGAAAAAAAAACATTCATCGTTACAACAAAATTTCAAGGATATATTGTTTTATGCCCCTTTTTTCCTAAAAAAAGGGGCAAATTTTCCAAAAAGGGGGCACTTGCCCCCTAAAAGGGGCATTATGGCCACCCTGAATATAAGTAACGCAAATGATTATCTATATTAATAGATAGGTATAGATACCGTATTTCCTCTAATAGAGCCCCCGTGGGCTTTATTTTTTGGATGCCCGAAAATCGAAAAATTTGGAATTCGATCTCGAGATTTTTGGGTGCTCAACTAAAATCTGAAAAGTGCAATCGGTAGAGCTCGCGGGAGTTAAGAAAACGCGTAAAACAGCTTTGCAAAAAATTGACTCTGGGCTGAGATATAGGTCCTCAAAGTTAGGGGGGGGGGCTCTATTAGAGGGGGGGGCTCTATTAGAGGAAATACGGTAATAAAAGTCCTTTATTTTTCAACACTATATCCAATTTTTTAGGATCAAATTGAAAACTCCCGGCAAACGTGTGAATTTTCCTGGCAAATTTGTAAAGCTTTCATTCTTAGTAGTTCTCTTATAAATTTTTAATTTTTTTAATCAGTGTGTAGCCCAGGATGTCAGCTTTATTACAAGCTATCAACTTACCACATGAGGTTTGAAAAAGTTGGAGGAAAAGTTCTTTCAATAGAGCAACTTTTTTTAAAATTTGGTCTATTTTAAAACCTTATTTGGTCAATTGATAGCTTATTGGGAAGCTGAGATCTTGGGCTACACGTTAGTTAAAAAAATTTTAAACTCATCAGAAAAAAAAAGTTAAGACAATATAAAACCAAGTACGCATCATTTTTGTTGGTTGCCTTTCATTTTGATGGTCATTTGCTTTAAATTGCAAAACTAAGGCAGTTGGTGACAGTAAAGCAGTGCTGGAAATAATTCCAATCGATTTCTCGGTAGTTTTTGGCCCTGGAGTCGGTGAACTTTATAAAAAATAAATAAAGTGTGCACCTAGGGGGAATTGAACCTTAGACCCTAGGTGATGGGTGTATAAAGCTTATCCGTCAAACCACCACCCCCTTTATATTTTGGGGTCAAAAATTAGTACATCATAAAAGGGTGTCCTTATATTAGAGTATTTACGGTAGAAGTGTCTGCCTTAGAAACTCTAATAAACATTCATTTTCAAAGATAAACACAAAGTACAATGCAGTTTGAAAAATTAATCAAAAAGAGCAGTTTGATAGTGCGTTAGACACACAATCAGGCGGCTATTTGAACTTTTAAAATAACTCTTTTGGAAATGGAGATGGGAGGGGCTGAATTATGACCACAATCCTATCCCGGTATCACGCTCAATCAATTCCTGAAATATCAGTCCCGTTTGTGGTCCAATATTGTTAGGTGGAATTAATAATTTCTTACTAGGGAGTCTCGTAAACTGTGTGAACTGCAAATTACTCATCTTTTGTTCCATGTTGTTTGATGCGTTAAATTCGAAACACAGGTTTAAAAGGGGAGGTAAACTTCGGACTGGGGTTTGCCAAAAATGGTAAATTTGGACTTCCGGGAGGTGGGGTAGTCACGGGGATTACCGTATTCTCTCCAATAAAATACCCGCGGCTTATATTTTCAAATCTTTCCTTATAGGGGGCTTCTCATGGAGATAAGGCTAATATTTTAACCTCAACATGAAATTAGATCGAACAAAAAGATCTTTATTTGCAACCCCCTTCAACTATTTTTGCAAATAGTTTAAGAACCTCATTCCTGATCGAAATTTACGGTCAGTCGGATTGCGCAACAAACAATGAAATCAGCAATAACCTCTTTATTTTGTATTTTTAAAAGAGATAAGTTTGTCCTCTTCTTTGCTCTGACAAATAAACACATAACACTCTCTAACATATTTGTAAGCAAATAAATTTGGTAAAAGAACTAAAGAAAGTATTGTATTCTGTCTATTTCTCTCGGTCAATCCGCATTCAAAATCCCTTTCTTCCCCTTCCAAATATACATAGTGCGTTGTTTTCAAACATCCAATAAGTACAATAAATGACTGTAACAAAATCATTACTGATAGTGCAAGTAACACAGCCTAAAAGCGATTTTTACTATTCTGGCTAATTGGCTATTTAACTTACATAAATAGTTAGGTAAGGCAATAATAAGTATTTAACTCGCACATAAAAACCATTCAAAGCCAAAATATGAACCACGCCTAGCAAGAAAACTGCCAAATAAGGCCATTGCAGGAAGTTGCTAGCTTGTACTACACTTTCCTGGTAGCCAATTAGACAGTAAGCTAGAGCAAACAAATTGAGTGCAGATATCGGGAGGTATAGGAAATAAATAAGCTCCTGCAAATCCAATGAATATCGTTGTTTCACAACTATAAATATGCAAAGAATTACAATAACATTGACTGCCCCGCCAAAGTATTTGAAACGATTATTGGCTCGTTGGTCCAAAATGCATGTCTCTAAAAGAGCTTGCGGCAACTTGACAGCCCTCTCCATCATATCCTTATGCTCTTTTTCCATTAGCAGTTTGGCACTTTTGCAATCGGAAGAGTTTACATTATTATATGTCGATTCACTTTTTCCATATGATACATTATTGTTCTCCATTTGAGCCTACCTAGAAATTAAAATCATAAAAAGAGGGCAGTTATTTACTTAGAAGGGGTGGGTGGTTACACTCTCCACAGTCGACTTTTTTGCTTAGGGTGGGCAGAAGTTTTGACGTCTTTTGTCGAAAATCTGGCATCTTTTTGTCGTCAAAGTGACGCCCAATTTTCAAATTTGAGTTTTCTACTTTTTTAACATAAAATAATTTTAATTTTTACGCCAACGTGTAGCTTCAGATTTCAGCTTTTGAGTAAGCTATGACATTTAATTGAATAATTTCGAAAATTCAGAGATTTACGTACAGGGTGTGTCAAAAAAATTTGACCACTCTTAAATTTTCCAACCTTTTTTATTTATTTTTTTGTGTCATTGTATTTACAAATTTTTACGTGCAAAAAATGGAATCGTTGTTTTAACAACCTCTCTTAAAAAAGAATACAATACACAGTTCTGTAAGAAATTTACATTTAATTTTTATTTAATTTAAATCTACAAATTTTTAAAACATGTCCTTTTTGATGCCGAAAACTTTGAAAAAAATGTCTTTATTTTAAAAAATTTGAGATTGTAACCATGGTATAAAAGTTACTTTTAGGTCGTTTAAACATGATTTACAAATATTATAAATGCTTTGTGAGAAGCATGTTATACTACTATCATAGCCAGCGGGATTCACTTACTATCGAGCAATTTAGCTTTCTAAATAAATCCATAAGTGTTGATAATTTCAACTATTGCTGTGAGCTGCTGTGGTATTGTAATTTTAAGGGGGGGGGGGCATGTCAGTGCGTTACAATTAAAAGAAGACAGGGATAAACAAAACACCTGTGAAAACACCCGTCAAAGTATGTAAATGTCCCGTCAAGTTTTTAAAATTCTTGTTCTCGTTGTTTACTTTTAAATTTTTTATGTTTTTGCACTAGAATGTAGCGCTGAACCTCTAGTTTCTTACAAGCCATCAACTAGCTGAATACAATACTAAAAAGTGGGAGAACAATTCATTTAGAAAAAAATGTGGTTTTAAAAAACCCAATTGTTCTCCCACTTTTCAGTATTGTATTCAGCTAGTTGATAGCTTGTAAGAAACTACAGATTCAGCGCTACATGTAGATCCGAAAAAAAATAAATATTACGATTGTAAAAACACCGATAAATACTCATGTTTATGTATTTACTGCAAGAAATCAGTAATTTACTGCGGGAAATCAATTTTAGTCTTTTTTTAGCTTTTTTTGTCCCAAATTTACTTCTTTTTGTCCCAGATTTTTCATATTTTTAATTTTTTGCTTTATATTTTTAAGAGATTGTGCACGAAATTATACCTGGTTAGAAACTGGAATCTCACGGCTACACAATGGTGTTATAACTTTGAAAAAAAGAAAATAAAAAAATTAGAAATTTAATGAAAGAAAGTCAAAAAAAATATGGGACAAAAGAAGTAAATTTGGCGTAAATTTAAGTAGCCCGTTTTAAAATTCAAAGAACAGCTTCATGAACAAATCGGCCACGCGGAACACGAATCTGGTGTCAAAAGCTTAGTTTTTGCAAAGCAAAAAAAGTTTTACGTCAAAAAAGGTTTTTGGAATATTTTTTTGATTTCAATTGGGACTAATGTTGACAACTTTTTTATGTTAAACATTTTTACGGAAAAGCACTTTTGGTGCAGTTTTTTCTGTTCTATCGAATGGTATTGTTTGTTTTTGTTAAAATGCATTTGGAACAATTTTGACAGCTTTTTCTGAAAATGTCAAATTTTAATAATTTAAAAGTATTTATACTTCAGTATGAATACGCTGTTGTTGGTGAGGTGTTTTTTGTGGTCGACCATATATTTGAAAGAAGACATTATGGGCTTTCAAATAAGTTTTCTGACTCTAAATATTATTAGGTTGATCCAAAAGTTCTTGGGCACCTTGAAAAAATTTATTTTCGATTTTTTATTCGCTTCTTTTTCGTCGTTTCATCTCATCTGTCTTTTTTAGATGACAGACGATCATTTACGCCTATTTTAACAGATCTGCAAGTTTATTTTGATTCGAAACCGATTAGATTCTTTGTTAAAGGTATTGGGAGATTGCCTGAAAGATGGCAAAATGTTGTTGATGTTGAGGGAGATTATTTTGTTGAATAAAGATTTTGGAGAGCTGTTTTGTTGATGTGACTTCGAGTGATATCTCCTCTGAATTAGATCTGCAAACATTGGAATGATAAACATCATGCTAAAATATTAACACGTTAATAAAAAATCGAAAATAAATTTTTTCAAGGTGCCCAAGAACTTTTGGATCAACCTAATACTTATTTTAACAAAAAGATATGGCTTTCTGAATGTTGACAATGTCGAGTTTCCAGCAACTTTTTGAAAAGAGGTGTTGGGAGCTTCTAAAGAACACAGTTTAGAAAACGGATTGCGCCATTGTATTCAGCACAAAAAACTAGTCCTATCCAGGGTGGCCATAATGCCCTTTTTGGAGTGCAAATGCCCTCTTTTTGAAATTTTCGCCCTTTTTTATTTGACAAAAAGACGGCAGATAATTGCAAAATCGAGTAAAAATTCTACTTGTTGTGTTTGCCATTTTTTGTTGTTTTCTTTTTTCTTGTTGTGTTTTGCGATTGATAACCAGTCTTTCAATAATTGAATATTACCGTCAATATTTCTTATATTTCCATCTCCGTCAAGACCAACACCGATTTGGATTGCATCAACGTTTTCGACTACTTCCTCTCTAACAAAGATCTTCTGAAAAAAGCGAAATCCAGCGAGAAATATGAATGGTTTGAATGAGTTAGTTTTGATGTTATATATCCCGATTGTTTTGCTCTAGAGAAATAAAAAAATTCTGAAAGTATAGTTTTTGTGCGATTTTTTGCATGTTGAACTAGCTAAGTGTTGCGTAGTAGAAATATTTATTATGCCCTCTTTTTCAAAATTTTTACTTGTAAATGCCCTCTTTTTGTGATCGCATGCCCTCTTTTCCAAAAAATGGTATGGCCACCCTGGTCCTATCGTGCATGTTACTACAATTGAGTGTCAGAGTGTTAAAAGTAGTCTACACCAGTTTTAACACAAACCGAGTGAAAACAGGGACAGTTTATAAAAAATTTCCTGGTTCCAGACTTTTTTGTGCTGTATGGCGCTGTTCTACCCCTTTAATAGGGCAAGGCCTGGTCCGCCCAACATAGACTTCTGATATGAAAACATGTGCTGAACACGATGGTGCGGGTCTTCTTTGGGTTTTTAATGATTGGCTAATTAGGTGAAAAGGGGTGCAGGAGGTAACAAATTGTGCATGGTCATAATCCAGCTGGATACATTTCGAATCCCGCTCAAGATAATAAATACTAGGGTTGGTAAATGATATGTCATTTTGAAAAAGTGTCATTTGTCATGTCATTTTGTGTTGTCATTTTGTGTCATTTTCCAAATAAAATTTTTATTTAGGTAAGCCAAGGCATAGTTTCACGGCAGAAAAAATCGGCGCCGGGCGCAGGTGCCAGCGCCGAGTGTGAAATTTTTTCGGCGCCGGCACTCTCTCTAGGCTGAAATTTGTGCGGCGCCGAACCGGCGCCGAGCGCTGGCGCCGACAGAAAGTTTCAAATATACAAAAAAATTTATTATTCAAATTTTTGTATCAATATCACAGTAAAATCAGAGTGTTATCATATCATATTTTAAGAAGATTAAAATCACTGAACAATTTGACAATGACCTAATTAATGGATACATTTTTGTCTCGCTGAGAAAATTATTCTGTTGAGAAATTAATAAAAAATTTTTATAGGAAAAATTTGAATTTCTTACATGAAAAAATAAGCAAAACCCTAATTTTTCAGACAAAATCGGCGCCGAGTGTGAAATTTTTTCGCCGGCGCCCTCTTCGGTACAAAAATTGTGCGGCGCCGAACCGGCGCCGGGGGGCGCCGGCGCCCTTGCAACTATGAGCCAAGGTATCGATAACTAATTTTTTTTAATAAGGATTTTTAAACAAAAAAAAATTTTTGACTTTTTTGGAGGAAAAGGGTCATTTTATCTAATGCTTGTTGTCATTTTGAAACAAAAAAATACAATTTGTATATTTTGACTAAAATTTCAAAAAAAAAGAGATTCAAGATCCCGAAAAAGGACAAATCCTCAAAACCAAACACATCAACATCATATTCTTCATCAACAATACTACCGTATTTACTCTAATAGTAGCCCCCCTCTAATAGTACCCAGCCCCCCTCTAATAATATCCATCCTTTTTTCAATAATATCCCCCTTTTTCACGCAGAAGTGGGAGTCGTCGTTCCAGCGGAAGTCGATGAAGAGGAAGATATAGTGAATGGCTATGAAAGTGATATTTCATTTTATTTTAAATTTTGTTTTTGTTGGTAAAATGAAGCCCGAGGTGGCAAAATAAAGTTATTTTGTTCGTTTATTCTTACCGTATTTCTTCTAATAAACGAGCATCCCCGTTTATTTTCCAATCACCTCCGAGAGTGCCCGTTTATTAGAGACTGCACGACTATTGGAGACTGCCCGTTTATTTTTTCGATCAAAATTTATTCGAAGACAGACAACAAAAAGAGGTAAACATTCAATAACACAAACATACGAATTCTAACCATTAAATTCAAAATGAAGACTGTCATCGGTAAGGTAGCCATTTTCTTCGTCTTGATCAGCATCAAACAGCAAACGTTTGTATTTTTCCAAAAATTTTAGATTAAAGAGTTAAGGTGTAGGTAAAATCGTTTTTTAGGGTGCCCGTTTATTGGAGACTGCCCGTTTATTTTCCAATCACCTTCTGGGGTGACCGTTTATTAGAGACTGCCCGACTATTGGAGACTGCCCGCTTATTAGAAGAAATACGGTATTTGCGATTTTGATTTTTGTTTGGATTTTCAATTGATTTTTTTGGTACCGAGGGTTGAAAAATAGTAGCCCCCCTCTAATTGTAGCCCCCCTTCTAATAGTATCCCCCTCTAATTGTAGCTCACCCTCTAACAGTTTTGTAAGTAAATCGACCATGTTGAACGCAAATCCACGGTCATAATTGAATGTTTTCCTAGCACGAAAAGAGTTATATCATATTCGTGTTATAATTTATACATCCATCTTGCGCATTTCACCACGATTTTATAATAAACTATTGCTGAATTTAGTGTTAAAATTACGGCGAAATTATGTTTCTTCTTTTAGCTAGATTTAGCTAGATATCATCTCTATACAAAGTTATGGCTCGGAGAAAGTCATTATGTAAATCCCCACCCCAAAAAATCAGTGGTGTTTTTTTCGACTTTATGAATGAAAACAGCCTATGCTTAGTATTATTAGAAAGCTAAGCTCTTGGCGGTCATTTTAGTAAATTATGAGCGTATATGTAGCATCACAATCACGTCGCACCACTTGAAAACATGTGGGTATGCAGATGGATTTTACCATGAACAATTTGTTACCTCCTGCACCCTTTTTCACCTACTTGGCCAATCATCAAAGCAAAAAGGACCCGCACCATCGTGTTCAGCACATGTTTTCCTAGCCAAAGTCTGGCCAGGCCTTGCCGTGTCAAGAATGTCAAAATTTGCTTGGAAATACAAATATAATAAGAAATATAAATAAATATTTTTGAATACGAGCCGATTGGAACATGAAACTACCTCTCTTGCAGGAATCTGTTAGCCGGATCTGTTAGCCCATCCTGTCCTTCCATCAACGCTAATGTTGATCCAAAAACACATTGAAAGTTTCTATAACTCACGATTGAAAGAAGACACCTTGGCTGGGTCTGGTTTTAAAATAGTAATCTGGATCTTGTTCTGTGCAATTATTTGCTAGCCATCTAATAGACAAATTTTTTGCAATTTAGTTTATGCAACCATGGCAACTACTGGCTGTTCACTTGTTTATCCTTTAGTTTGCCTCCAGTCTTATTAAATGTTCGGACACCATCTAAATGATCAAAATACACCTCTCCATCCACAAACAATCACGTTTGCACGATGTTTGCTATTCCAAACCCCCATTAAACTTCTTTATTTACTGCGCACATAAGTGTTCTTCCATTCCGAAAAAGTATAGTTTGTATTAAAAATGTGTAGTTTGTAATATTTGATGAAGTTCTCGCAAGTCAACCGTTGCATTGATCACCACCAACAATGAATGTAATGATCTCGAGCAGTTGAAGTTGTTGTTATGGCAAGCATAAACTCTAGTTTGCTTAAAATTTCATGAGTAATAGAACAAAGAAAAAATTAAAACAAACGAAAAAAAAGTGATAGTAAATAACACACATAGACAAGCACTAATAAGCATGTTTTCATAATCACAATATTAAACTTGATTTTTGTTGATTATTATTAGTTAAACTAGCTCATTGACAAGGGACACCACTAGTAAAGACACCACCAGCAACAGGAGCAGTAAAGAACCCGTTCGCAGCAGCACCAGCACCAAAACTTCCTCTTGTTGCCAATTGCCTGGTGGCTGTGTGTGTATATATAAAGGTGGGTGAAGAGAGGGCAACAGGGTTCACAATAGTCTTTTACCAAAATGATCTTTTATTCTACATTATTGTTGTTGTTAGGTGTGTCTGGGAGTCTGGCGGCTCAAAATGTAGAAAATGTAGCCACACAAGTTGCTGCTCAAAGCACCAAAGTATTGGCTGCGGGTCGCAATGGCGATATGATCCGCCAGTGTTCCTGTCAAGAGCAAACAGACTGTGTGGATGACATGAAGAAGCAAGCAGTGGTTTGCTTTCAACAGTGTTGGGATACCGTCAAACTGGACTCTATCACCAAAAGTCCTGATGAATTAAAGACTTGCTTTGAGGCCAAGGAGTATATCATTGACGATTTCCTCGGCTGTCTGGGAGAAGATGTCAATACGTAAGCCATTTCATCACTAGACTTTACAATAATAACCACAAAAGGACAAATTTAAAAAATAATTTATAGTCAGATAAATTTTTTTATATTCTGCGAAAAATTCCAGTTTTAAGGGCTCACGGTTTTTAAATCATGAATAATTAGTAGAAACAGCTAAAAAAGAATTTTTTAATTGCTAAAAAAAGTTTGTAGCTTTTTTGTAACAATACGGCAGTTTGGAGATCTACTTTGACGATAATTTACACTACGTGTCCAATGACGCGGAAAAGTGTGACTGCGACTGTGACTGCGACTTTTCCGCGTCATTGGACACACATCGACAGTGGCAGTCACAGTCACAGTCGCAGTCACAGTGTATGTCCAATGACGCGGAAAAGTGTGACTGCGACTGCGACTGACGCTTCAAATCGATTTGAATTTACGTCGCAGTCACAGTCGCGTCATTGGACACACACTGCGACTGTAACTGTGACTGCGACCGTGACTGCGACTTTTGCCGCGTCATTGGACACGTAGTGTTAGACTGATATTTTTTCGGCCCGTCAAGTAAACTACTTCCCTTAAAATTAAAAAAAAACAAGAGGGCCAAGCTGATTTTTCAAAAAAATATATACATGACAGGATTTAGCTAAATTTTGTTACACTGCGTAAACGTTTTAAAAATCTAGAATGGCTAATGTAAATGGATTTTTAAGTAATCATTTATGTTTTAGTTGTGTGAAAGACAAGAACGGACCTCAAATTCCCTACACTGACGTCAACAAAGTGATCTCAGTTGGTGAAAAAAAGTTGACTTCACAGGCTCAGAAATTCATGATCTCTCTAAACAAGGATGGTCACGAGCTCCTGCAAACAGCTCTCAATGTGGGTTCCTGCATCAAAAACTGTTTTGTGAAGGAGAATAGCAATGGATATTGCTTTGACAAGTCCAAGTAAGCTAGATGTTTTCGCCTTTATCCTAAATTCTCATACTCGTAATTTGCAGGTGCCAACCCAAAATTGATGCACATGACACAAAGGTCAGCCTCAAAAAATGTGCCAAGGAGGTAGGTTGGAAAAAGGAAGCTCTCGAATTGTGCGATTGTGCTACGAACGCTGGTGTTGATAAAGTCAAACAGTATTGCCAATTGTTGCATTCGCTAGACCAGAATAGAGGGTCTGGAAGACGCTAAATGCTTATTTATTGTGTTGTGCAATAATAGTGTCTTCTTTGTTGCTACTTATATATATTAATATGTAATGATTAAACATAAATTTATTGAATAATTCATTTTACAAAGAATAAGATTATAAAAAGATACAGTCTTGATCAGTGATGTGTTTGTTCCGGCTTTGGCTCTTGGCTCAGAGCAGGAGCGCTCGGAGCCAAGAGCGGAGCTGCGCATATCACTGGTCTTGATTAAAGGGGCATGCTCACCTGTTCGAAATTTGTCCCCACCAATTCAAAGTTTTTTCTTATTCATCAAACTTCTGTACGTATTTTTCAACGTGTTTTATAACAAAACAAGGCCTAGAATTTAATTTTATGTATAGTTTTTTTAGAAACCAAGTTGAAAAATACGTAAAGAAGTTTGATGATCAAGAAAAAACTTTGAATTGGCGGGGACAAATTTCTAGCAGGTGAGCATGCCCCTTTTAATGCGGCCCATGAGGCCGTAGTAATAATATTTCGGCGCTAGTGTCATATGGGGGCATACATGACACTAATGTCAATACTTCCGTGGCTAAAAGTGGGATATCATTCCACATTTTGAAGCCGGTTTTTTGTAAACAAAAATGGAGATATTTCACCTTCAGATTAAGTTATAATAATCCAAATTGTCTATCGGAAATCAGAGCTACCACTAAATGCGAAAAAATATCCGCAGCTATGGATATTTTTCGGACCTGTGCGGCTTAAAATAGTATTTATTATCGTACAGGTTCATGATCTTCGAAAAATTATTAAACTACAGGGTGATTCATAAATTTTTCCAAATTGTTTGGCACTGCCATTCCAAATTTTTCTTTATTCCACCGAATAAGTTTATTAGGATTGCGTTAAATGGCAAGAGGCAAAAACTGACAATTAACCGTTGAAAATTGTTTAAAATTAGCAAATTGTTCGAAATGGGCAGTTTAGAGGGGGTGAACGTTTAATTAATCAGTCATTTTTTTCACTAATCGGATGGCACTCTAACAACATTTTAGCGCTATGTTGTAGCACAGTTCAGAGCTACAAAACCTAATTTACAGAATAGTTTTTAAAAATCTAAGTGTTGAGATACGACCTTTGAAAAAAATCAATTTCTGTAACACGGGAAAGGCCGTGCGTACTAAACTATGCGTTTTGAGCAGAATTTCACGATGAGCATGATGGCCGAAAAAAAATTCAGAAAGAGGAGGGGTTCAAACGGGTAAAACAGCACTTGAGGATAGTTAATTTTCACCTGTTTCCTACCACTTAGAAATGAGTGGTACTTGCTCAAATTTATGCGACAGCTGGGAGTGTAATATCTCAAAATACAGGGTGATGATCAGATCTATCTATTGCACATAAATTTGTAACAATGGGATCATAATTTCCCAGATTTTTTTGTATTTTCTTTCTATAGGCCAGTTTTTGAAAATTCTCGATCGCGACATATTTGAATGTTTGATGTCTCGAGTGGAAGAATTTTCAAGAACTGGCTTATAGAAGGAAAATCAAAAATTTTCTGGGAAATTATGATCACTCTGTTATAAATTTATAGTGTTGTCGAGCGCTCGAAATTTTCGAGTTGAGCGCTCGACTCGAAATTTTGACGGCGGCTTTGTTGCCTACACACGCGATTTTTTGAACATAAATTGATCTAAACCATGATTAATCGACCACACATGACCACTTTACCACACCAATTACCGTATTTCTTCTAATAGAACGACGGTCTCCAATAGAACGACAGTCTCTAATAAAGCGACACCCTAAAGGGTGATTGAAAAATAAACCGACAATCTCTAATAGAGCGACACCCCAAAAGCCGATTTTTCAATGCTTGATGGTTTTTAGCAAAATTTTTGCAAAAAGGGTGTTTTGAAAGTTTATTTTCAAATTTACGCCATTTCTATTTGTTTAGAATTCGTATGCTCATTATCGGTTTTCACTTGTACTTCATTTGTTTTGCTTTCAAGAGTGACAAGTCTAGAGGATCTGAAGGAGAGCGACTCGATGGTTTCGGCCGAAAAGTGAGCAATCCATACCTTGATGTGGAGCTGGCAGGCTGGATTCGTTAGAAGAGGAAGAACAAGTAGCCATCACCAGCATTAAGGCCTACATGGCAATAAATCTGCAAGTAAATCATCAAGAAATAGTTTATTGAAAACAAGGCAATGGAACTGTTCTGAGAAAGTGATCTCAAGGTTAAAGTTTAGAATCTTAATGTCGCACATTTTATTGTTATGTTTTAAGATTTCAGAAGGATGGCTGCGCTCTTTCCTGAAGCGTCACTCGTTTGTTTTGCGCTCGGTAACTAGGCTGAATCTGTGGCCAAGATCGTTTTTCATCTGGGAAAGAAATGAATTGCGATTCGCTCAATAGTTTACCATGGATAAAATTGTAGTGTGGTTAAACTACCCAGACAATCGCTGTATCAAAATGAGGGTGCCAAAGACGTGAGATTGTAAATGTTATGTGTTTCAATCCATTTTGTTTCTATTTCAGGTGACTCTCGTGACTAACGTACATGAGAAGATGAGACTGAACATTCTCTACAAAAACTTTAACATTCTCTGCAACATCAGGACACAGAACTTGGCGAGGGATGGGCGAAACGACTACTAAGATGATTGACTCCTTGGAGAGGGCAAGATGCAAGAAAAAAAAGGAGAAAGAACTGAACAAGACTTGGAATATTTCAATAAAAATGATATGTTTGTATTTGTTGATCAGTTTGTTTGAATTTTGGTATACCACCGATTCAATACAAAAAGTGATTCGATACACCGATTCGATACACCAACGATTCGATACACCGATACGATACACCGACGATTCGATACACCGATTCGATACACTGAGAGTAGAACTTTGTCGTGTACCCACTAGAGTTAAATACTATGCAGTGATAGACATTTGTTTATTGCCTTTTTCGAAATCTTATGACATTTTATTATTCTTTGTGGGTTTACTGAAATGTTTTTGCAGTTTATTTGACCGTCATGAATTGCTGACCTGTCAGAAGAGATGGATGCCTATGATGTTTATGAGGGACGACAGCCACCGAGAAGGCAGCACTGACTACACTGAGATAACTAACTCAATTCTAGAAGCTAAGGTTATTTGTTTCAGTTGATGCTGACTTTGAACCTTCATTCAGGACCGGCAATCTGACAATGGGCTTGAAAAGGTGAACGCTATGTGAGAAAGCTGGAGCGGTACTCTATCGCGTCGGCCGCCTCATGGGAATTAACGCTCAAGAGTTCAGGTATTTACTATCTCATTTCCCACGTATCTCTGTTCGCTTATGCTTGCTTTAAGAGTGATGCTTCAAGACGAGGACGAGAATGAGGAAATGCTGCTGCGGCTGCTCGACCTATGAATCAGCAAGTGCCCGAGGAGGATGTCCAGGAGTACAGGAAACCCTACCAGATATTGTCTTTGATGAGGAAAGAAATGTGTTTCGTCGCGCTTAGTTAACCATTTGTTTTGTTTAAATGTTGTGCTTGTTAACTGCTTGGAATAAATAGAGCGCTAGATTTGTTTTTGGCTGAATTGTCTATAACGGCCTGAGTTCAGTGAAAATTACGATGTCGAAGTGAAGCGTTTTTAATCAGCGTTTTCGTGAGATTTGAGATCATCTATATAAGATTAAATATTTTTCAAAAAAACAACTAGAAATCTAGACATTGACTCACTTCGAAATTAACATCGTTTTTCCTATTGTGTCGGTCTATTACCGTCGGTGTATCGAATCGGTGTATCGAATCGGTGTATCGAATCGTCGATGTATCGAATCGGTGTATCGAATCGTCGATGTATCGAATCGGTGTATCGAACCGTCGGTGTATCGAATCGGTGTATCGAATCAGTTTTTGTATCGAATCGTCAGGCGTCCTGAATTTTGATGTATAAAAATTTTGACCACAAGAAATTCAATTTATGAAATTATTAGAGGGGTTAGGAGTTATTAGAGGGTGAGGAGTTAATAGAGTGGGGCAAAGCTTTTTTTTGCAGCTAAACGACTTTTTTTGCTGCTAAAAAGTTTTTTTCCGCTACTATTTTTGCCGCTAAAAAGCTTTTTTTGCCGCTAATATGGAATGCTTTTATAAAATAAGGAAAATAAGTTTATCGGAACCATCAATTCCAACATCATAGCTCTCTTTTGAGCAAATACGTATAATTGAACTTAGGTTGTTTTCGGTTATCCCCACCCCACCTAATTTTTCGACAATTGTCAAATTACATCATCATCATCATATTTATTAAACAAATACAATACAGACAGATACACAAGATCAAGACACACACAAATCAACGAGCAATCTGAAACGGTACATTGGGAGGATATAATTGCCGAAAAAAATCAAAAAATAGGTGGGGTGGGGATAGCCGAAAAGAACCTGAACTTACTTCAAAAAAATTTTTTCTTGCCCTCTAAATACAGGGTGGGCCGAAAAATACGGTTTTTTTCAAACAACTTTTTCTCAATTTGTTTACCATACTTTTTCTAATCGCCATATACTATTTTGTAGCTATTGAATAGAACTTTCAAATAAAAAAAGTTTTGTCTCCTTATGTTCAAAACATTTTGACAAAAGGTCCTTCGAAACAGTGGCAACATGTGTACTGATTCTCTTACGCTTTCAGCAGGTCTTTTTTGCATTCTCATGCTCTTTCTTTTTACAGATGCCTTTCTCGCGTGATGAATTGGTGGAAATTCGAATTCTGATGAATTAAGAGCTCAACGCCGTGAAAATCTGGTAACGCAACGGGCAAAGAAACTGGTCGTATTCTTCAGTCCAGAAAGAATCAAGGTTGGTTTATTTTTGAATGTTTACAGTTCACCCTTTCAACTGTTACAGGAAAACAACGGACAAGTCAGCCGAAAGCAAGGAAGTGGTCGTCCAAGAAGCGCCAGAACAGAGGAAAACATTGGAATGGTCGGCTATCTGATGCAAAGTCCGCCGCGCATTCCGGAAACACATCTTTTGCAAAGGCAGACAGCGAGAGGGACGGGGATTTCAAGGACTTCAGTGCGCCGAATCAGCAAGCTGGATCTGCAAAGGACGCCGAAGAAGAAGGTCAAAGTTCACTTCCTCTCTCCGAACAATCAACAGCAGCGAGTTATTCGATGTGGGGCCTTTCTTTCCTTTTTTCTTTCTTTCTGTTCGGAATTTTCAGTAAAATATTACTTTGTTTGGGAGGGCTGATTTGTTGATTGGAATTCATCTTTTTGACCTAATCTTTTTTTGTTTTTAAAGTTCTATTCAAGAGCTACAAAATGATATATGGCGCTTAGAAAAAGTATGGTAAACAAATTGAGAAAAAGTTGTTTGAAAAAAAGATTTGAAACGCCGTTTTTTTGGCCCACTCTGTAGGAGATGGTGGATTTTAGTCTAAATTCAAGGTGGATTTTTGTGTTCAAGCCCATTTTTCTACTATGTTTAGCTAATTGATGTGAGATATCTCACCGGAACCCTTAAGTACAACATCTTGGCTTTTTTAAGCACAAAAACGTATAATTGAAGTTGCTTCTAAAAAATTTTTTCCTTGCCCTCAAAATCGAAGATATTGAATTTTAACCTGGATTTTTGGTGGATGTTTGGGTTCAAACCCAATTTTCTGCCATTTTTTGTGAACTTATGTCTGTCTGTTCTGTCACCGGTTCCCATAAGTACAACATGTTAGCTTTCTATTAAGCACACATACGTCTAATTGGACTCGCTTCAACTTTTTTTCTCGCCCTCCGAATTGGAAGTGAAGATGTTTGCCAAATTATAAGGTGTCTCAAAAGTTTTGAGTATTTTTCAAACTTTACAGAAAAATTTATAAATGCTCACTTTTTTACTGTTTTGCAATGTTTTTACAGAAAAAAAATATTCTTATTGTGTTTGCGACCCAACATAAATTCGGATAAAGTTTAAGACTGTAAGTTCTCTTTGCGCATAGAGGCTCTTTCTAAACCCAGCAGTTGACAGAAGAGGAAAAAGTATATGAACTCGACTCAGTCGACAAATCATGTTTGGACGGTTGTGGGTCTTACAATTTTATTTCTAAGTCGCTGTATATATTTTTCAAATTTGGTTAGTTCTGGTAAAAAATGGCTTAGTCCGTACCCTCGATATAGTGTAACCTCGATATAATGTAACCCCGATAGAGTGTAGATTTATTCTGGTTACGGTTAATAAAGAAAACCTCGATATAGTGTATATTGCAATTTTTAAATAGAAAATATTCGGCATGATTAGCAGCAGGTGTCCGACATCAAATTGGAAGATGTAGAAGAGGCGATGATAGCACAAATTGAGGGTCGTGAAATCCGCTTTGGATCAGTACAAGTCGAATTGATTCCTGGCCGTCCTGAAGAAGGCACTCGCGAGTACTATGACTGGCTGATCAAGTACAGAGGTAAGGGAAAATATTTCCAAACACGGTTATGTATGTATTCCTTTTTTGCAGGATGGTACTGCATGTACATCAATTGCGGCAGATGTGAAAGATACTGAAAGTCGGACAGAACGATAGGTCACACACATTGGTACTGCAAAAACCAGATCGCAGCTTTGTCAGACATCGAAAAAGCGGAAGCTGAGGCAGTGATAGCATCCGAAGAGCCAGAAGAAGAAGAGACTATGATGGCATCCGAAGAGCCAGAAGAAGAAGAGGCTATGATGGCATCCGAAGAGCCAGAAGAAGAAGAGGCTATGATGGCATCCGAAGATCCAAAAGATGAAGAGGCTATGCTGGCAAACACTTCAGAAGATGATGCGGTTGTTGAAGCTGCCGAAACACTTCGAAGAATGTCAGTGGTCAAATTTTCCACTTCGAGGTCGAAAATAAGCGCGCATGCGTGCTTATTAGAGGAAATACGGTATATTCATGTAAATTTCAATGATTCAGGTCAAAGGCAAGCTTTAAGTAAACCACGAAGACTGCAAAGGCCATAAATAAGCTAGTTAGACTAGTGCATGCTGGTGGGCTCTAACCTTCCTTTTACAGCTTTTAACTCAAGGACAATAGTAATCACTTGTGTTTCAGGTTCTCCAGTCAGATAACTTTTTTACTTTTGTGAGCAGACGACACTGTGACTGCATACTATCTGACAAAGTCACCAGTAAAAGTAATATCAAATTCATGACGTAGCCACACACATATATTTTGACGAAACTCTTAACTTTGTGGACTGTATGTGGTCAGTGTGTCACTTTCTATGTGCTTTCGTGCTCCATCCCTAAGGCATTAGGGCTAAGTCTTTGTAACATAACTGTCGAAGCACGTTAACTTCATTTAAGAGGCCGCCTGGCGAAAGTGGTTATAATCCACATACTATTTATCATGATCATCTGCTGGGATTTACACCACTAATTTTCAGGTACAATGGGTCATTCAGGTATCTTCTTCTCATCAAGGGAATTCTGTTCTGTTATTTTTTATCGGTCAGTATTTTAGGTGCTGCACGACCGTTCGCTCAGTTTGGTCGGTAATCATTATCTCAATGACAATAATTTCATGACCGTAAAAAACGAAGAGGAGTGCCCACCGTGTAATTAGTTGTTTATCGCATAGTGATCGTTTAGTTGTTATCAGGAAAAAAAAGTTAAAATATATCGGAAAAAAAGTCAAAAACAAAGGTATTCAGTGGTGGTCGCGAACGTTCTGAACAACTTGATAGATATTCGAAAATCAACTGGGCAAGGGGCTGCATAGCCATATTTTTTTTTAAATGGCCGTGTAATTTTACTTCTCCCTGTATGGTTGATGTAGTAAGAGCCTTTAGCTACGTTCCCAATGACGAATTCGAACCCTCAATCGAAACCCTCACTAAAATCCACAAACTCACTCCGAACCCTCACCTGTCCCCGATAAAAAACGGATCCAAACCCTGAATCCTCACTAAAATCCTCACTATTCCAAACTCTCACCCGTCCCCAATAGAGAATTGCAGGACAAAGTTGCAAGACAAATCAGTGCGCAAAACATTGCTCGAACAATTATAATTTCAGATCCTTGAAGTTATGACCATGTCAACTTTTGCATCTTGCTTATCGTATTTATTCGGCACTAGGTCAATTTGTTCATGGTTAGTTGGTCCATAGGTCGATTCATCAACATGTCAATTTGTCAGAATCCATCCATGGTTGGCCAAAAGCCAAAAATAACTTGTTTTTGAAGCTTTACTGCCTCCGCCGGGGGTTTTTAAAAATGAGCGCCGCCGCCGCCTGCGCCTCCGGCACTACGCTCCGCCGGCGGCCGCGCAAGTATGGTCATTACCGAGGTTGCTGATTCTATTCTTTTTGGATGAACATTTCATTTTCCTCAACCCTTGGTTATATTTCGTGTCTTAGTGGCCACAAAACGTGTCAAATTTGGCAAACTCCCTAAAATTTCGGGTCGACTACCTTGACGATGGGTGCTTACTCAAAGTATTTAGATTTCGGTTACTGAAAATCACCTTTTGGTGAATAAAAATTTGACCTTGTCTCTTTGCCTTGTGGTTTAGATACATTTAAGGTAATTTTAGTATTTACCAGGTGGATTGGGTGCAATTGAGTACGGTCCAGGTGGATTGGATACTCTCCAGGTGGTTAGAGTGGCCTCTAAGTGGATTAATTACGACCTTCTGGGTTTAAACACGCCCTCCAGGTTGGTCGGGTAGTTCAGGCACCCTTCAGAGGATCAGAGTACTCACCAAGTGGATTGAGTACCTTATGGATGGTTTAAATAGCCTCCAAATGGTTTCAATACCCTAAAAATAAATTGGGTACCCTCCAGGTGAATCGGGTGCAATGCAGGTGGATTAGGTACACTCCATGTGATTTCAATACCTTCCAGGTGGGTCCGGTACCTTGTGAGCATAAGAAGCAGAACGAGAAAGAAGAATCATGAAAGTTTCATAATTCATACTTCATATTCACACAGAAACAATAAGCAAACCGTTAAAATTAAGCATAATTTGTAGGAATATATGAAAAAAATTTTTGTCCTGAGACTGAAGGGTCAGAGTGAGGGTTTGGAGAGTGAGGAAGTGCTCAAAATCCGAACCCTCACTCGGCTATTAAGGACAGGTGAGGGTTCGCAGTGAGGGTGCGGATCTGAGTGAAGAGTCAGGGTTTGGAATTTTAGTGTCCCCAATGAAGAGTGAGGGTTAGGAGTGAGGGATCGCATCGGCCATTGGGGATGCGGCTTTAATGTAAGACATTGCCAAACATTTTTTATCGCGATTTTCGTCTCGCAATTTTTTAGTCTTGTCTTGGTCTCCCTTTAAGCCTTAAAAGACGTTCACACTCTTACAGTTTACAAGGATAAAACACTTTCGACAATTTTTCTATAAAAATCATTTTGAAAATATACGAACAAATAAAATGTTAGACAAATTAAGTAGAATATTGTGTGGTGTCAGTGGGAGTAGCCAAGGCTCAGGGCATATGAATAGAATCCACCAATTTTGAATTCTTCATTGAATTCTTCATGCACAAATCCGGCGTCAGAATTACGGTTTTGCCTAACAAAAAAACTTCGTCAAAAAGTAATTAAATATTAGTTTTAGGCTAAGCCACAGGAGGGACCAAAGCATGCTTTTAACGGTCATAGGTTCAAATCCTGGTGGTAGCTGGTGGTAATTTTTTTAGCAACTCGACCATGCTGAGCACAAAAAATTTAAAAATTTTCAAAAAAATCTATTTGCTTAATTTATGCTACCACCAGGATTTGAACCTGTGACACTGAATAACATGCCTTGGTCCCCTGTGGTTTGGAGAAGAAGCCACTTTTGGAGCAATTTTTTTGATAAGCAAACCCTTAATTATGACGCCAGATTCGTGCTCAGCATGTCGATTTACTATAGTATCCATCTTAAATCTAATACTTCCAGTCATATTTTGAATTTCTTGCGAGACAACAGAAATACAGTAGCGGACAAAAATAATGTAACACCTGTACAAAAATCTAAGTTTTGGTAAAGTTCTAGTATCTCCTGGCAAAATTTTGTCCGGCAAAAACATTTTAAGTGTATTTTTAAGCAAGGAACATGATTCTGCAAAAAAAAATTCATTCTTGAGGGCACAATTTCATTCTACAGCCACTTTTTCACGACTAGTCCATTTTTGGGCCGGACAAAAGTAATGTAACACCTTTGATTATCCCGTAAAAGAGAAAATGTGAAGCAACAAATAATTGAAATCGCTTTATTCAACACTAATATTTCGTCGCAAACCCTTTGGACGCAACAACAGCAGCACAACGAGCAGGCATGGAGTCAACCAATTTCATTAAAACATCCAAACTGATTTTCTTCCATTCTGCACAAAGAGCCTTGAACAAGTCGCTTGTCTTCGAGTAGGTGCGTGTGCGAATTTGCCGATCCAGATGCTCCCACAGGTGCTCGATAGGATTTAAGTCCGGACTCTGCGACGGCCACTTGAGAACCTCCACGTTATTGTCGATGAACCACTTCTTCAGGAGCTTGGAGGCGTGCTTCGGGTCATTATCCTGCATGAAGATCCAATCGTTTGAGAGGCAAGTAATGGCGTGCTCAATCATGTTGTCGTCCAGAATGCCCTTGTACATCTCAGCGTTCATTTTGCCTTCGACTCGAACCAGCGGACCGACACCATCCCTCGAAAAACAGCCTGAAAACATCAACAAAAATGCAAGAGGAAAATTTAAAAACCGAAGAAAATACCCCAAACCATAACTGACCCTCCTCCATGTTTGACAGTGGGAACCTGGTACTTTGGATCATTTCTTTTGCCACGCGGACGTCTGACATAGCGAATGCCGTCGGATGAGAAGAGATTGAACTTTGATTCGTCGCTCCAGAGCACCCTTCCCCAGTCGGCCACTGACCAGTCCTTGTGAGCGTGTGCGAACTTGAGACGTTCCTTCACATTCTTTTTCGAGATCCACGGCTTCTTGGATGGACGAGCAGCAGGAGATCGGCTCTTCTGAAATAAAGCTTGTTCACACTTTTTCCGACAAAATTTGGAGCTTACTTGAGAATTCTTCTGGCTGTGCGCGTGCTTATTCCGAGACCCAGACGTTCATTTGCATGCTTGGTAACATCAGTGGCTGTCTTCAAAGGATCCTTTTGACGATTCGAACTAAGGCTCTATCACTTTTCTCACTTGACTTGCGCGGACGGCCACTACGAGGCATGTTTGCGAAGTTTCCGGTTGATTTGAAGCGCTTGGTGACTCTCGAAACCATTGCATTGCTCACACCAAATAAAGACGCGACCTTCCGAGTTGACATACCACTATCCGATGCTCTTTGATAGCTTCTCTGGTCTGCACAGGCTGATTCTTCTTGTTTACCATCTTCTAGAGCTAAAACAACTTTTTGTAAAGGCGACAATAACAAAGAGGTGAGCGAATGTACAAAAATCAAGGGTGTTACATTACTTTTGTCCGGCCCAAAAATGGACTAGTCGTGAAAAAGTGGCTGTAGAATGAAATTGTGCCCTCAAGAATGAATTTTTTTTGCAGAATCATGTTCCTTGCTTAAAAATACACTTAAAATGTTTTTGCCGGACAAAATTTTGCCAGGAGATACTAGAACTTTACCAAAACTTAGATTTTTGTACAGGTGTTACATTATTTTTGTCCGCTACTGTATTATTTCAAATTCATTTCAAATTCTCGGATTTTCACATTTTGAGTACCCAACTTAAATATTAAAGATCCACATGTTCCGGGCTTCATATTGACCCGATCTTTTTTTTATTCGACGCGCAAGGAGCAGACGCACAACAAACTCTCGGTACACACAAACTTTTTTCCCCGCCGAACCAGCCGAAAAAATCGAATTGAATATCAAACGAAAAATTAAATGAATTCGTAATACACCTTGTATATAAAGTTTATTGGATGCATTTCATCAAGCTGCTCATGCCCAATGGGCTACACATCTGGTAATAGAACCGGCAGGTAATGTCACTTTTTCAAAACTTAAGGATGACTTAATTCTTATAATTTTATTAAAGTAGATGCTATGATAGTAAAGATCAATTTTAAAGAAAACCCGTACAATCATCACTATCAACAGTAATTGGTTTAGAGAATCTTGTTTAGTCATTTAAATTGCCTAGTCTGGAGCCACTTCACAGGACGAAGCAGCCAATTTAGGTGTGGGTGCCGTATGTCGTTGTTTCCTTTGGTTTCTGGTGACTACACTTGACTTGAGACAGTCGTTTGCACGCATTTTTGTCTTTATTACTACGTCTTTGCTTTTATCCGTGTTTTCGTCCTTCTCCAAGTCTTCCGCATACTGAGGACGCAACTTCTTAGAGCCTCCATTTTCTGCGCCTTTGTTGCGCCGTTTTACCCTACTGATTGGTGCTGCGGAGGTAATGCTGTCGCGTTCAAAAAGTGAGATCATCTGAATCACCATCGATGTAAAGCAACCAATTCTACAATAAAACTCACAAAGTCGAGTCGATAAGTGAGTTGGTTGCTAGTGTAGAAGTCAGCCACATCATAAGCGTCTTTGCCTGCCAGTTCTGAAGCTATAGCTTTGAAGTTATTGCCATGTTTTCGGAAGCCTAGACTTTTAATGGATTAGAACATTTGTTTTTATCATTAGACAACGAGCAACCTTTAACACAGGTGGATATCTCTGATTCACTCCAGTCCACACCCCGGATTAAAGATGCTAGTCTGGGAATAAAGAAACAGTGGGGGTGAGCGTCTGACAGCTGGCTAAAAGTATTTTTTGATTAATCTTAAAGCCAATTAGTTGATTTTCAAGACTTACCAGTTGCCTTTCCCTGTCAAACACTCGCTCTTCATTGCAGTATCATCCTTTTTACTTTTTCCATTGAAAGGTGTGGTAAACGGGCGATATCGCTTTGTAAGCCTGGAAAAGTATTATTTTTATTATGGTATTGATCACATAACCAGTACTTAGAGTATAGATCACAAGCAGGACAAGCAGGAAGCACTCGCTTTTTGCCTCTATTGTCCGCTTTCATGGCTGTGTTCCGAAATTTTCGACCAATGTCATTAATGCAGTTCTGACATTCACTTCTGGGTATGCTGGCTGGATCCAGCACATTGTTGCTAATACAATCAATTATATACAGGAAAAACAGCCAATTTAGTTTAAACTAACCTCTGGATGAAAGGACAGGTCATAAAGCTAGAGGAAGTGAGAAAACATCTGGTCGGCTTCATTTTGTAGTAGTACTCAACCACATTTGCTAGACTTTTGTTAGGGGAGCTTAAAATAAAAGTTTAGGTAAAGGGACGTTTCCGGATTTTTTTTCAAATGAAAAAAAACCGGAATCGTAAAAAGTGATTTTTGGAAAAAAAAATTGCCTTGGTCCCACCTGTTGTTTTGAAACCTTGCTTATGGGCGTTTTCGAAACAACAGGGGGACCAAGGCAATTTTTTCAAAAAAAATCACTTTTTGCCGTTCCGTTTTTTTTCATTTGAAAAAAAAAAACCGGAAACGTTAACGCACCAAAGTTTATAACAGTCGACGGATTTTAAATTTTTTTACATGTTTGGCAACTAGATGGAAACGCTTGCCACCCCGAATTAGTTGTTTGTTGAACACTTCTATTTCTTCCGCACTCCACTCAGGTGGTTTGCGGGGGTGATACTCTTCCAGACGATTCAGTGTTTCCGTTATGGAGTAGTCATTGCGGTATAGGACCTCCATTGCCTGTATTTTCAAAACACGTAAGACTGCTTTAATATTTTGGTATTAAAAAAACCACAAACCTGATCGACCTGCAAGTTTTGATGCCTTCTGGCCACACTGATGTAATCGTCAAGCACTTTGGCATCATTGACGGAGTCAGGGTCAGACTTCCACAAGCACTCGTCTTTGTCTACTTCCAGAATGCTGGAGGAATCAGTAGTAGCCACAAAGTGAGCTGAGCAGGGAATATCCACCTGATAAGATGGCCCTACTTGAATAACCCGTTTGCCAGCACTTCCCAAAATACTCATGGACTTGTTGGAGAGCAATTGGTGCTCTTCAATTTTGTCTCCAGTTCCTTCTTGATCCGTCTTTTTGTTGCCTGAAATTGGTTGTCTGGTTTGATAATCTACAAGCTATCACCAAAGCTCCACCTACCAGCAGTCACAAAAAAACTAGGTGGATTGATTTTGCGTTTTGATCTTCGAACAGCTTCCTCTGCTGAAGTGCTGGTTGCACTTTTGTCCCGGCTTTTTCTTGGCTCAATCACTTGCTTGGAAGCAGGCTGAAACTAATAAATAAAGTTAAAGCAAAACTTTCAAGTAGTAATCATCAAATTCACCTCCACAAACTTTGGGGGGACGATCTCTTTGATCTGAGTGTACTGTTGTTTGTGTTCTGGCCGATTGTCCTTTTTTGTGTTGAATTCGTCAGACTCGAGCAGAATATTAAGAGGAGACTTTGTCTCTTCTTCAGCCCTTAGAGGGCTGAAAGTGGCATCCAGACGTTTGTGCTCGATGGGCAAGCATTCCTCCTCCACCCCTTTGACAATTTCATCCATGGTTGATGATTGAGGTGATGACATCGACAGAAATGGAAATTGGCCTTGATAGCTACAAGCAAGGCTGGCAAACTCAAACTTTTGTTCAATTACCGGTGAGTTAAACACACCCACAAACGAAGCACTCGGCCGAAAGGTATTTTTCGCTTCCGAAATAACTGGAGGAGATTGAAGAGCTGCAGTTTTTGAATCCAAAGGTATTCTAGGCAGAATATTTACCTAAAACTTCTATGTTTTAAATAGCTTTGTTTTTCTTTGATCCACTATCAAATATGAGTGAACAATAGGATTGGCTTTCGGCCCATGTGTAAGTTTTTTAAGGGCGTGCCCGCAACCGGAAAAAAGGCGGAGACCAGCAATGCCTTTCTTTCTTGAAAATTTTTTCATATGCTTTTTTAGGCTGTAGGTGAAAACACCCCTCAAATTATGTAAATCCCCCTCAAATCATTAAATTCGTTGTTTTCGTAGTTTTCATAAACATTTTTTAATTTTTTTGCACTAGCATGTAGAGATACGGATTTTTTTGTGCAAAGAGGATCTTTTTTGGATTGAAATGTAGCGACTAATGACTGAAAAATAGGGACAAATTGCTGAATTCTGGCGACTGATTCAAATTTGCCTTTAAATTAGGAAATTTAGCGACTAATGGCTGAAATCTGGCGACTAATTTTCACAAAACTGATTTTTCCAGTCATTTTTTTCATTTTTAGTGTTTCTTATAGGCAAATCGGGGTCGTAGAACACAAAAAACATTGAAAACAGAGACATCTTCTTTGCTCATCGACATATTCCTTGCTAAACCACTATTTCACAGCTGTCCACTTGCGCGCTGTCCAATCTCTTGCAGTTGCATCCATAATTGTTGTTTTTTTGTGTTCTACAACCCCAATTTGCCCATAGGAAACACTAAAAATTAAAAAAATATGACTGAAAAATCAGTTCAGTGAAAATTTCAGATTTCAGCCACTAGTCGCTAAATTTCCTAATTTAAAGACAAATTTGAATTAGTCGTCAGAATTAAGTAATTTGTCCCTATTTTTCAGTCATTAGTCGCTATTTTTCAGTTACAGCCTCTTTTTGGTGCGAATTTACTTTTTTGGCGTAATATTTGGTACTATTTAATTTTTCAACTTTTTTTTTATAATTGATAACACCATCAGGTAGCCCTGCGATTCTAGTTTCTAACGAGATATCATTTATTGCAACATCTTCGTAAAATGTAGCACAAAAAGGTAGAAGTATGAAGCAACTCGAGAAAAATGATTTCGTTCATACTTTTACCTCTTTGTTATACTTTTTAAAGCGATGTTGCAATAAATGACATTTCGTTAAAAACAAGATTAGCAGGGCTACCTGACGGTTAAAAATAATGTTAAAAATTAAATAGAAAAACGCATGTCTTTAAAAACCTCAATTTTTTTCATCACTCTGCACATTTAATATTTTTGTACACCATTTACATAATCTGCTAACTCTGGTGAACAAATGGCATTAGCAAACCAAAACTCACATATTTGCGCTGCCTCGCTTCCTGGCCAGAATTTTGCGTTGGTGTCACCACAATTTTCTTGATTTGCGATGAATCGGCTGGATCGTCTGGCCGACTCATGGTCTGATGAATAATTAATCAATGAGAATAAAAAAGTCGTTGAATAGCACTAACAAAACCAAAGCCTGAATAACATCCAAACCAAACACAACTAATTTACTATTACTTAAAGCTTCAAACGATAGGCATCCAAAATATGAATCAATCTGAGCAAAACCACCTGTTTTGACTACAATACTGCATAACAAGCTTGCTGAGTGATACTGTGTACGATTAATTTATCAAAAAGTTGTCTCTGTAGGACCATTTCAAATATGAATGAGTACCGTAGTCCAATGGTAACCAACGGCCCCTTCCCCACACCCGCTAAGCCAGGGAAGTGGAATGTGAGTGAGTGTGTGCACAGTCAGACAACTCTATTGATTATTTTCTCGTTTCACCACACGTTGGTTGGCTGATGTGTGCTCTAGCCAGCTCCTCTAGTGCTGGTCGTGACCGACAAAGGGAGGCAGGCGACTTTCTCAACTACACTCAAGAGAATGCTTTTTGGGGGAGAAATTTATTTATTCCATACACACATTTTTATTTTTGCTCATTATGCGAACAACATCAGCACAAGAATCTTTAGAGTCCAATAAAGCTGCTAATATCATCGTGATGCTGATTGATTATTCCGGTATAGATCTGAGCTCTGGCCTCGTTTCCAGCTGAGAGATGTATGCAATCGGAGCCAAAGGAAGTCATTCCGAGCAGAAAGTAACGGTGATCTCGATTATCGTCCAAGAACCGGGAAATGATTCCTCCACCACTGTCTCCCTGAATTAATTCGCAATTTATTAGGATAATAGCTAATATCCACAAGTTTTCTTGTTTTTCAAAGAAAACTCTACGACAAAATTATTTTGGCTCTATTCCACAAGTAGGGGATATTTTTGCCTTGGTCCCCCATTTTTTTGATATTTTTAGTAAAATGCCGAGAAGATAGTTGATGTGCTTCTCAAAACCGATTTTTTATTTTATGCTGTTGATTTACAGTTCCTCAAAAAATTTGTTGAAAATATTGAGTCGTTGTTTGAAAAATATTTAAAAAAACAGGGGGGACCAATGCGAAAAAACCTCTATTTGTGGAATAGGGCCATTATTTTTAAGCTACATCGAACTTCTATGTAACGTTATAACATTATACAATGACACAATTCATATAAGAACACCTTTTCGGGTCTTTTGGTCTCAGTTTCTTGGGTTTTTATACATTCAAACCTCTAGACACCTCGATATAAGGACTCTGTTTGGCCGGTCCGTTGGGTGTCCTTATATAAAAGTTTGATTGTAGTTGCTTTTCGGCTAAATTTCACTGAAAAGGGAAAATAAATTGTATTTAAAACACATGATTCTACGTTTAAGATTATAAACAAACCTTTGCAGTCAAACTTCTCTATAAGCTACACCTCTCTATAAGCTACAGCTAGGATCGGTCCCGAGGGTGTAGCTTATAGAGAAGGTTGACTGTGTATGGTTTTTCAAGTATTTCCAACACTTAAAAATTTCCATAACTTTTTTTGTAGTTCGAACTTTTAAATTCTGTTCATACAGACCAACTCAGAACAGAAAATAATTTTTCAGCATATTATGAGCAAAACAGGATTTTCGGTCCCCCTGTGATTTGGGCCTTGCTATTCAGAGGCCATCCGCAGAACCAGACTTAAGAAATACTTAAAAGACCCTGTACATACAAGTAACAACGTGGAATAATCATCTCTTGCGATAATAAAACTAGGGCTGGCCATTTGGTCTATCGCGGGTTTGCGGGGCGGGTTTTTGGATGCCAAAATTTTGCGTGCGGGTTCGCGGGGCGGGTTCTCGAAATTTTTAAAGTGCGGGGCGCGGGGCGGGTTAAAAAAAATTTCTTGCGGGTCCCGCGCGGGTCCCGCGCAGTTAATTAATTCAATCGAACGAGTGAATTTTCTTTATACAACCATATCAACAAATAGGCTCAATAACTGTAGTTAATCAACGGGAGAGCTTTGTTCAAAAAGAGAATCATTTCCGCTGACTTCGGATCTAGACTCATTCTTCTGTAGTGATAAACATATACATTTCGGTAAGATCTTCACAAATTTGTCCATCGAGTTTTGGTTAGCTTTGAGCTTGGCTTCTAATTCATCGAGCACCTTTGCATACTGTTGATGAGTCCTTGCATGGCGCGTTAGGCTTGATGGGCTCCGGCCACTCAGCTTGATGACTTCTCCACACTCCTTGCAAGAATAATCAAAATCGGATCCCTCCATCTTCTCAAAAAGAGCAAGCTTCCAAACGAGAGCAGACATTCTGAAAATAACGGAGACATAACGAGTACATACACGTATGTATATAAAATTTCTCTATTATGACTCATGCTTGCGTACTTTAACAATTGATTTTATCCAGTGTTTGCTGAAAAAAGTTGTGCGGGGCAACCCGCGCGGGTTCTACCCTCCGCGTGCGGGTTTGCGGGGCGGGTTCAAAAAAATTTCCAACTGCGGGGCGCGGGGCGGGTTTTCAAAAATTGCCAAAATCGTGCGGGCGGGGCGGGTTACCCGCGCGGGTCCCGCCCCGCGTCCAGCCCTAAATAAAACCTTACAGAGCAAGCATTTTCGTCCGCTAATTCAGCCGTGCAAATTGCATCTTGGGGCACATGATCCCAACTAGCATTGCAAGCTTCTGGCTTCATCAAATAGTCAATATCTAATTTTTGTAGGTTTGGAACTGCGTTGTCGTCAGGATGACCATTTGCTAAAAACCATAAGAGGGTTTGATAATATTGCAAAAAAAAAGAGACTGACGGTCTAGCCCCCCATCCGAACACCAATGGAACGGCTTGTTTCTGCCAATCCTCATGTTTACGCAATTGAGTGGAGTTAATGTATTGCGGCAGACATATATGGTTAGTGGTGCAGGGATCCACTTCCTCAGCTAGTTCCAGCAAAGCCATGTCTCCTTCACGGCATCTTTGTTGGAAGAAAGGTTGATAAGTAACCCTAAAAAACATTTATCAAACAGGTTTGATAAAAAAAAAGCACGGAAATGGGCAGCCTATAGGCTTAGCACAGCGGGATAATAATCCCGTTTCGGGATTCGTCTTTTTTGAAGTCAAATGTTTATACATTGATGGCTTTTTTCGTTCAAAAGATTCGTGAGACTTTCCTCTATTTTTTAGTATATGATGCTATTGACATGTGTTATTAAAAATGAGTCAAAAGAGTCGTTATATGAAGACCATGAAAATCCCGTTTCCAAGCCTGCAGCTCTATAATGTTTTCGGATAAAGCTTTTTTTGGTGCAAAAAGACTTTTTTGCTGCAAATCAATTTTTTTTTGGTGCGAAAAATCTTTTTGCAGCAAAAAAAAGCTTTGTCCAATGTTTTTGCTGCATAATTGTTCAACACGAATTAGAGCAACAAAACATGTGAATGAGAAATACAGAGCGGGACAGATGAGCAAAAGAACAAAATGAAAAATAGAGTGCATAAGTTTCAAATCGACAACCGAAAAGTTAAAAAAATCAATATTCCGATAATACGATCAGTAATTAATAATTAATTAATCACTTTTTCACGAGATGTTTCACCATTTTGTGGGTGGAATTGCAAGCAGTTTTGGGAAGGCACACTCCTCCCGTCCAGACCTCCAATTGGTCAAGCATTTCTTGGACCGGAAGATAGTCGGTATCTCTTAATTGAATACATAGTAAAACCACAAAACAGCTCATAAAACCAGCTAACTTGCATCCTCCTGCATCTTGACTCTTTTCATTGCCAAAACAATGACCCGCCGTTATTACGTGCTTCTTTGTGATTAGAGTACCAGTGCAAATGTACCCTGTAATATAGTGAAGTCAGCAATTAAAATAAAATTCTCAGTTTACGATCTTTTAGATATAAAGCGACCGCCCAGGGTAGTTCACCATCAGTCGCATCAGTTCCTCCCATTATTTTTTGGTGACGATTTTCATCCTCTAATTCTTCGTGGAATCGTTTAAAGCGAGTCGGCTTTGATGTTGGGTATGTCAGCTTGGTCTCTGATTTAGTGCTATTTGCTACGGCAGAGTTGCTTAAGGGGAGGCCACATCTTTGTGCATCTAGAACAGCTTTTTTTTTATTAAAGTTTATTTAAACTGAAGTATTCCAACGGCAGAATGTGAATGAGATCACAAGTTTTCATTATGAAAAGCGTGAAAAAAACGTATAAAGTGCTACCGTAAATACCGGATTCAGCTGACCACTCCAAGCTAACTGGCTTCCAAATGGTGGGATATACACCTAAATTGCTTCTACTTAAATGGGCATGTCCGTCGCCGATGGCAGCTTTTATTAAAAACGGCGGGTACCATGAAAAGTCAAAAAAGGATTTTTACTGACACAGAATGATAAAAATTGAGGAAAGTATGCCCCGATTGAGAATCGAACACACAATCAATTTTCAGCGGCTTCCGCTGCTCTAAAACAAGGAGCTCCTTACAAAAAAATTGAATTAAATTAAAAAAATAATCATTTTTAAATTTGCTTGGCAACCGCCTTTTTCAATTAAAAAATGTTCCCATTGGCGACGATCATGCCCCTTGAAAAGTACGGTTGAGTACGGTTTGTTTAGTTTATTTCGTGAGAATATGTTTAATTTGACAAAGTTAAAAACGGAACAGAATTAAATGTGCCACCCTTTGGATCCATTTTCCCAGATATTGAAACCAATTTACATTTAAGGCCGACTTTCTTGCTATTTCCTCTGATGGATAGACAGATGTGCGCAGCAACTCAATTTTCAATGTGGTCGTCCATACCCCGAAGCCATTCCTCTGGAATTCAATCGACGGGACAGCCGAATCAGTCGAAGGCATTATTCAACGAGTCTCCCACACTGGTATGTTTTTAGTGGGGAGCTCTAATATATCGTTTATCTAATTTCAGGTGAATACATTGCTTTTTTTTGAATACATTTTTAATACATTACATTTTTTGGATCCACTCTGATGAAATTTAACAGCTTGGCAAGAACAAGGTGGTCGCCGTCGTCTCTGATCATGCCGCGAATATGAAGAAGGCGTGGAAGCCGATGGCCGTAAAATATCCATGGATTCTCTTCGAAGGATGCAAAGCTCACTTGATCAATCTAGCCGCCAAGGACCTTGCCCAGAAAACCAAGTTTGCAGACTGTCTAAAATACTGTTGTGAGATCGCCAAGTTCTTTAGGTATTTTTAGCCATTTTTGTTCATTGTCTAACATTTTATTTGCAGGAAGAAAACTCCAGAGCTCATTCTTAGCAAGTGCCAAGTGGAAGAAAAGGCGTCGTCATCAGTGCTTCAGCTTCCGGTCAAGACAAGATGGGGAACATACGCATGGCTGGCAGACTCCATCTCGTCGAATCAGGTTTCTCTCAAATCAGCAATTTGGTCTGCAGGAATCGAGAAAGATGCAACACTCAAAGATGAGGCCAATTGAATCAAACAAATACTGCTGACAGATGACTTCTGGCTGGATGTGAATGATGTGAAGGCAATCCTCTGTCCATTGGCCGATGCAATCACAGTAATTGAGGGAAATGAAGTAAATTCGAGAAGCAGCTACAAAGTCATTAAGCAAGCATTCACATCTTCAAAAACGGCCATCCGCAAGAGTGAATTCTTACAAGAACTCAAAGAAGAATCAATGGAAGTTGGTCTTTTTGACATGTGGTTTAGCAACCATGTTGATTTTAACTTCTTCAGATCCTCATCAACAGAGAAAAATTCGGGAAGACAGATGTCGCTCATTTGCTGGATCTTCTGGAGCTCTCGGATCAAGGACATTTCCTGAAACAAGAAGAGAAACAATCAGCAATCGAGCTTCTCGCCAATAAGTGTCTGATGAATCTGCTGTTTGCAGGCCAAGAAAGGAAGGTAAGGTTTATGATTCATGGCAAAATGATTATTCTTATCATTTCGGGTTATGACTGAATGCGCTCATTGGCTTGCTGGAACAGGAATCTTCGCAAAGGACAATCGCTGCTACGCCTGGGATGCCGTAAAAACAATCGATGCCTTGACTTGGTGGACTGCTTTCTTCTCCGTCCTCTTCAAAGTCGTTCAAATGCTTCACAATGTTCCCATTTCAGCTGCTTCAACAGAGCGGAACTGGTCTCTTTGAAATGGTATCAATACAAAGCTGCGAAACGGGATAAAGGTGGATACAGCCTCTCAAGTATTGTATATCAAGCACAATCTGATTTTGGCGAGCGCTCGTCTCTTTAAGACGCGAAAAGAATGCCAAATGGAAAAACTAAGAGAAGAAACAAATGAAGAACTAATTGAAGGAAATATTATTTTTGATTCTTGATGATAGCTTGATTCTGATTAAAAATGTTTTGAATTCAAGAGTTTTCAATTTTCCCCAATTTTCCCGGGAAATTTCCCGGGAATTTTCCCGGATTTCTTTTTTCCCGGGAAAATACCATCCCTACTTCATATTTAATTTTTTCGACCTTTTCGACTTTTTCCGGGTATAAGTTCGAATACACTAACTTTTGATTTTCGACTTTGCTCGCTTTAAAAGGTGTCATTTTAATCGATAAATGATACGAATTATTGTAATTTTTCATTAAATCGGGCAAAGTCGAAACCTAAACGTTATTTTCGTTTTCCGTCATAACTTTTTCGATTTTTTTTCGACTGTTTGATTGAAACGTTCGGCGATGCAAGCTTTTATATCGCGACTGTAAGTACTAAACTTTTTAATCTCGTTTTTGTCGCAAAATTCGTAAAATCGACCTATAAATTCTTTTCCCTCATCGACTTGTAATTTTTTCGGGTTTCGACCCGATTCTTCGAAAAACGTCTCGAAAGAGGCGATTATACTCTCAGGTTTTTTGTTTTTCAACGGAAAAGCCCACGCATACTTCGAAATTCAGTCGATTACCGTCAAAAAAGTATTTATAACCCGAATTTTTGTTAGAATATTTCAGCATAAAAGCTAAATCCGCTTGCCATTGTTGGTCGGCAAAATTGACATATAGTCGAGTTCGCTTAAAAATTTTTTTAATCTGTTTGTGTTTCGTATAAGTATCCTGCTTTTTTTGTGAAATTCCGGTTTTTCTACTCAAATCGTTTATACCCGAAAATTCGGTTTTTTGGTCGTAATATGTTTTTTCGAGTATTTTTTCATGAGTTTTTTTGCTAACAGTTTCCGAACTCAGAAATTGACACTTTTTAGTGTCACAAATTACATAATTTCCGTGTAACATCTTTCGATTGTTTTTCGACATAAGTTCTACATTATTTTTGGTATCTGTTTTAGTTCGACATTTGACGCAATAGGTGGTCATTTTGATTATTTATATAGCAGAAAAATCTCGCTACATAAATGACAGAAATTTTGAACTTGACCATCAAAACGCATATAACAAGCGCCATAATTCCGAAATCTTACCGAAATCGATTCGATCGATTTGTAATTGGAAAATGCGGATGTGGAAAAACGAACCTATTATTCAATTTATTGCTTAATAAGTTCGGTGATTTCGATTATCTCGATCATAACAGTTTGATAATTTTTTCAAAATCGCTTCATCAGCCGTTATATAAAATTTTGGTTGAAGGTTTTTAGCATAATTTGACCAAAAAGCAGATTTTAAACTGCATTATACAACAAAAATTTATAGTCGAGAAATCGGTAAAAAACGAAAAAAACAGTCGAAGTCGAATGTTTTAGTGACCCGGAAGACGTACCCGATCCAACCGAAATCGACTCAAAATTAAAAACTTTGATAATTTTTGACGACATTTTGCTTGAAATGCAAAGTTAAATCGAGTCGTTTTATACCCGTGGTCGACATAACAATATCGACACGTTTTACATATCACAGAATTACATTAAATTACCAAAAAAACACAATCCGGGAAAATTCAAACTTTTTCATACTTTTTGAAAAAAATCGATCAGATGTGAATTACTTTAATTTTTTTTCGAAAATCGCGTTTTTGAATTACTTTTACCGAGATCATTGTTTTGATTTAGAAAAGAAGAAATTTTTCGATTTTTGTGCAAAAAGTTGGTAAACCGAACACGGATTTGTTACAATCGACCTGACCAGTAAACAAAAAAACGGAAAATACCGGAAATTGTTAAATAATTTTTTAATTTGAAAAATTAAATTTTTTTCGAAAATCGCGTTTACATGCGTTTACGTGCGTTTTCATGCGTTTTGCGCAAAAAAATTGCAAAACCCCCTGTTTTTTACCGAAATATGCCCCGAATGGAAGAGAGTAACTTCTCTATCTCAATTTGGGGTGTCTGAGTCTTTCGCTCATCCATGTAAGGAAGCTTGCAACAACCGACTTTGAACCGATATAAATGCTAGAATGAGTTCATATGTGCAAGCGGAATAACAGCCACTGCGCAATCTGCCCACCTATCGTTTTATAGCTAAAAGATAAGCTTGCAGCTACAAAACGATCGAATTTACAGGGTATTCTCCGTTTTTTGAATACCGGGTGACCCGATCTATAAAAAAACTCGATTATAGTTGATTTATTCGATTATTTTTAGAGATGATGGCTTGACCTTTTCGGGACGGGACGGGTCAGAATTCAAATTTAAAAATTTCGGGACGGGACACCGGGACGGGACAGGTGCCAAAAAATTTCCGGGCGGGATTCCGGGACGGGACGATTCTCTAAAATTAACGGGACGGGACGGAATTGTCCCGTCCCGTCATCATCTCTAATTATTTTCTTAATTTTCAGTTTCTAAGTTTTCAGTTTCTTCGAATCTATTTTTCAGTTTTATTCGAAGTTTCGAATTTTCTTCGACCAATTTTTTGCATCGTAAATTTCGACGAATTCTAAACTCATTAAAAAATCAAAAATTTTTATTAAAATTTTTTTTGAATTTTGTTATTTGAAATTTTTTTTAAATTTGTATGGAAATTTTTTGCCATATAATTTATCCAAAATTTATTGTCTTGTAAAAGCGCACCCTGAAAAATATGTTGTTTATTTTTTCCTTGAGTTATTAAAATGCAATACATGTTTGTGTTGAAATTCGAATTTTTCGCTAGATTCCCAACACTTCACCAATACTCCATTCGGATCTTGTGGGTTATCCATGTACACTTTTTCAATTTTAAACACATTCAATAACATTTCTGTCCTGGTTTGAAAAGTGTACATGGATAACCCACAAGATCCCCCCATTCTCCCAAAACTTATCTTCTTTAACCATATGTTTTTACTTCAAGGGGTATGAAAATATTAGTACTTTATTTTGTTTCAAGAGGTAATTAAAATATTTTGGTCCTGCCCTCCCCTTTTGAAAGTGCCCCATAGGTTTAGGGCGTCTCTTTGAAAGTGTCCAATAGGTATGGGGCAAAAAGGCGGCATCCTTTGTTGTCTGCAATTGGAGGCCTGTACTAGTATATAAGGATCTGAACGTATGTGTTCAGATCAGTTGTTGTGTGTAATAAATAAATAAGCTAGTCGTGTGCTCTCTCTCTCTTGGCTGTGTTCCATCTCTCTCCTTCCTCCTTCCGCTAGGACGCAACACAATAGATTCGTGCCCAAAAAATTTGCAGAGTTAAATAAGAGAAGTCAAATTTAAGACTTTTTTCTTGAAAAATGTTATTTTGATCGCTAAGACTATTTTTCATTTTTCTGCTAAATTTTTGTTATTACTTTGAAGTTTATTGAATTCACTACAAACTGATAAATAATTGCTGAACAAGTCTCGAATTTAAATGTGAGATATGATATCCTGAAGTTTACTTAAAAATAAAACTATATTTTTAAAAATCATTTGTCGAGTTGAGGGGTGACTTTAGGTCAAAAAACGGTTTAAAAAATCTTATACAGTATTTGGCATGTGTGGGTGGGTGGTTGGGTAACGCTTTTTTACTTCGAAGGCCAGAACGGGTCGTAGAGAGCGAAATCACTTTTGTCGCTAATACCATCGTGTTCCCCAGAATGTCAGCTTTCGTTTAAAAAAAAGAACAGGCGAAAAAAATGAGTTCTAATAGGGGATATACCTATTTTTATGAATGAAGTCATAGCCCCTCATTGAAATTTCGAAATAACTGTACTATACAAATAACTGTACTGTACTTTACTATAGAGGCGCCGATAGGCGCCTGTGGTCCCTTGTATTTAATACTTTTTTTCCTAAAAGTGTAGTTAATGAGCCACAAAACAAAATACTGTTAGTTCAAAGGTCATATTTAAAAATTCAAGTTTGGCTTCAGAGGAATTGGAGAAAAGAAGAATTTCGCTATATTAAAAATTTGCTGATTTTGTGCAGACGGCGACAATAATCAGTTTTCCGGCGACCAAAATCAGTTTTCCGGCAACAAAAATCAGTTTTCCGGCAACAACTTTTTTTTGGCAACAAAATAAGTTTTCCCCGATATTTCCCGTCATGATTGTAAGAGATGGATAACGATTAGTAGTTTTGAGAAAAACGACTTTTCAGAAACTGTCTTTTTGCCATTTTGCCATGCAAATTGATTTTTCTCAAAAATTTTCACTAAGGGACGAAAAAAAATTGTATGCTATCACAATGCTCTGTTCATTAGCTTTTAAATGATATATAAATTTTCTTTGAGTGGGGTATCCCACTCCCTACCCTACCCGGTTAGGGAGGAAGGCCAAAAATGACGTTTGAAGTTTGCTGGTCTCTCTAACACTGTCAAATTTTTTTGTGGTGTAGTAGGTGTATGTGTAGCTTAATAGTAGAGACAGAAAGTGGCACATTCCAACAAAAAGTGGCACTTTTCAGCCAAGAGGTGGCACTTTTCAGATTTATCCATTAAAAACAAATCAAAAACATCGCAATTTATAGCTTCGGATAGATATTTTATTACTTAACCATTCGTCGTGATATAGATATAATCAGTTTTTCTAGCCTTGTTTTTAACAAAAATTCCCAAACTAAAACTGTACCATCAAATGGCTATTAATCCCAACTCGAAATTTTTAAATAAAGGACATTTGGTCATTTTTCGTCGAAAAGTGCCGTTTAATCCAGTGCTTATTTAGTTCTGGGAAGAGACAAGAATTTTTGTTGTTTGACAAATCTTTTGTACTAATCTCTCTTGAAAGATACCGTATAACCTCTATTAATAGACCCGGGTGTATTATTTTTCAACCCCTCGAAAATCTGGAAATTTTGGGGTTTGACCCCAGATCCCAGATTTTTGGATGAAAATTAAAAATCTTAAAAGTGGAATGTGTAGATCTCATGAGAGTTAAGAAAACGCGATAAACAGCTTTGCAAAATATTTACTCTGCTCCGAGATACAGACCCTCAAAGTCGAGGGGGGTCTATTATTAGAGGGGGGTCAATTAATAGAGTTTTATGGTATGATCTTTTTAGCAATCACTTCGTTTAAGTAAAAATATATACCGTGAATAAGATGGCAAATTAAGACAACAAAGAACACGAGCATACCCTGAAATGCAGTCTTCATTAAGTAAAAAGTAGTACTTTAGAACATTCTTAGCACTATTCAATTTCAACACCCGCGTGAAATTTCAAGAAATTAAGTTTAAAATGTGAGAAGGTACATTTTTTATCCTTATTCGTAAGTAAGGTAGTCTTAACGTTAGTCAAGCCGCACCAATTCCATTTTTTAGATTTATATCTAGTAACCAAAAACCTCAAAATAGATGTCAAAATTTCCAGATTTTTAGGGCTTCAAAAATAAGCGCCCTGGGCGCTTATTGGAGGAATTAAAGTGAATTTTCGACCCTACTTGGATATGGTCAATAAAAAATTGAGTTTTGGGCATTTTGAAATTTCGAGTTTTTGCCTGTTCTACCATGTTTTTTTAACATTGGACTTGGCAAAAAGAGACTTTTAATTAATCTTTTTTGATCAAGAGTCTTGCTCTGGATCATGTCTAAGGTAAGCCAGTGCACGCATCTCTAAGCCGCTGTGGTTGAGATTCGCACACCCACATACCTTAGACACAAATCACTTGAAAGTGACTCTAAAAAAAAGCATGCATACCAGAGTTTATTTATGCGGCAGCCCCCAGTATTCAAAACTATGTTCAACATCTTCCTTTTTTGCACAAGATTTGCCCCTTTATGTCCTATTTTCAATGGACCTTAGCCGTTTGGAAATGTACTTTAAGTTTCAGCTATCAGAAAGAACTATGCCAGGAACGCAATATTCAGGATCAAAGAGTCCGAACATCAATTTATAAGGTAGTTTTAAGTAACCCCAAAACTCAACTTTTTATTGACCAGAACTCAAAAAATAATGTCTTTTTCGAGCTTCCGATTTTAGGTCGATATAGGGTGTTTGGGAACCCTTTTGAAAAGATTGATTCGGAAGAGGGGGTATATCCAAGTAGCGCCGAATTTTTATTATGAACACTCTCTACTCCTACCCCGATTACAACACTTACTATATTGTAAATGGGTTTGGAAGTGCTGATTTTAAGGACAACTTGATTTAAATAAACAAAAAAGGAATTTAGGTGACAAAAACGTAGCCGTTGCGAACAAGTCGTAGTTGGAGTAAAATGTTATTTTGAACACTTCTTACGCCAACTTCGACCACTGTGAACAGGCCGTAATGCTGATCATTTTATAACTTCACAAGCCTCTTGTTAGGACTTTGATCGCTCAAGAAAAAAACAAATCTAAACAGCAACTCGCAGTTGTGTTAGCTGAGCGTTTAAAAGCATATGCTTTCTGAGAAACGATAGTGCGGTATAATTTATTCGGCCATAATGTTTGCAGGTCTCTTTATGAATTGCCGACCGACTAAACATGGTTGAAATAAAAGCAAAGACTAAAAGAAAGCAGATCCACAAGAAATTTAATATCAAAACAACAATTATACAGACAAAAAAGAAACACACATAATATAGTCGAGAATTTAACATAGTTAAAGTTATTTATATTCTGCTTCTTCGACCAGTTCCCTTTACCTTCCTTTCTTTGGCCAGGGCTTCGTCACATTTACGCCTGATTTCACGTGTCACCTTCTGATCCTCTCTATTAGGTGGGAATATGACTTCTAAATTGAAAAAAAAAATTATCACCTTTCAGAGAGTGCATTACCACTTAATTCAAGGCTCGCATAATCCAATCGGGTTCTAACGAGATGATCTTTACTCGAATCAGTTGGAGCAGTAAAGCATATGGAGGACAATTCGAAATTCTGAATAACACATTCTAATTACTAGCACAAAGAATTGTAACACCTGGATAGCAGGCTCTATGTACTTAAGGACTGAAAAGGCTTCCTCCTCTAGCCATGAGCTGAATCTATGCACATTATCTAGCGATGTAGAGGCAATCATGGAACCTGATAAACACATAGATGTAGAAACAAATATAAAAAGATACAGATCATAACACAGAAGATAAGCTCAAAAACGAACCAAGGGGATAATGATCATGAGAATCCATAAATCCGATTACATTACTCGACCTGTCGTAGACTATAACAACACATCTGTGAACCGCGATCAGTAAAAAGAACTAAATTAGCTGGTTAAAAAGATAGATTGAAGTATTAAACTAGGTGATCTATACTTTTCGGTTATCACAGGTTACTAGACGGTACTTTTCGAAATCCTTAGAATAGTGCTAAAACGATGTTCAAGCACATTCTAATGTAATTAAACAACACACTTTTAAGACCGTCCTAACGAACCCTAACCTTCTCCGCACCAAAAGCTTTGCTTTAGATTAGGGAACGTCCATAAATTATGTCAGACTGACAGCCCGGTTTTGGGGACCCCCCCCCCTGTCAGAAAATGTCAGAATGGGCCGCAACCCCCCTTATTAAAATCTGGCAGTTTCTGACACAACTTTAGACTTCAAATTTCACATTGTATATAATGTTTAATAATCTAAGAACTCAACAATCATTCAGAAAATTCACAAAATTGTTTTCAAAAGGTATTTTATTATAGTTGCATACTGAAATTTCAATAGCATCTAAAATAGTTTTCGTAAATATGTGTTAGCTTGGTCTTGACTCGCTCATTCGCCTCTTCTTTTTCTAAAGCCTTTTTGATGCTTGAGACCATTTCATTGGCCGAAAAGGATATCCCAACTTTCAGGCTTCAGGTATTGCTTCAATTTAGACTTTGACTTTGCGTTAGGAGTGATGGGCTCGTCAAACCAATTGTTCTTGTCAACGTTGATGGTGGGCCAGACAGTCTCCACGTTTTGAAACCTTGCAGCGGACATTTTATTTTCAGGGTTTACAATGCAACATTTTAAAATCACAATAATCTAAGATTTTTAGGAATTGAAACTAGATTATTTAGCAGTTTTTACTCAAATTCTCCTATTTTCGGCATACAATCCAGTGGAAAGAAGAATGTTAGCTTTCAAAGCATCTATCCGGTGTTGTGCTACCAGTCGCCACATTTGGGACTCACTTGATTCTTCAGGCAAAACCATCAATGGAAATTAGAGAGCCAGAACTTTAAAGCTGCGGCAGAAATACTTTGTGACGTTTGGTCAAATATTATTTTAATTATAAAAAAATTTAACCTGGAATATTTGAAAATACGTCTAGACAATCAATGGCCACCAAGTTTTTGCACAGTACATCGAAAAAGATGTCTTGATTGCCATCTCTTCCTGAAACATTGGCTCACAGAGCATGTCCACCAAAGTCGTTACTGCAGATCCTGAAAATGCGGAAAAGACTGGTGCTGTGGAGGTTACCGATGCGCAAAACTTCCAAATTTCCTACCATCATTTCTCCCTGCGCCTATCCCATGTTTTTGACTGAGAACCAGAGTAGCTGAAGAGGGTGATGAAAAACCTGAATTTGGAGATTTGGCAGACAGACTCTGCCTTCTTTTCTGAACATTTGCTTTGATCAGTACTGCCCAACTATGAAAGACAAATTACGAAAATGATGTGTAAGCATTGTCGGCTTTATATGTCTAGCGTCAAACGGAAAAATGCACATGAAAAGGCTTTCCAAGGATTTGAAATAGTTTCCGTTCCAGGATTCTGAAAAACCGTCATTGAACAGTAGATTTGGCTGAGGAAATGAGGCAAGTGCAGCCCTTCAAGAAAACTATCAAGAATAAATGGAAAACTTAAAATGAGCCATAATAAAATATGGACATATGTTTTAATCTTATTTTGCTATAAATACATTTATTTTTATATGACGTGCAAAACAGATAAACAAATACACAAAATTAGGTCAAAAATTTTCAAAACTGATTTAAGCTATTCAAGAAAATTTTCTGTGAAATCTGACATTCCTGTCAGAAAAAGACCATTACCCCCACCCCCTGTCAGTTTTGTCAGATTGGGCTGGGACCCCCACCCCCTGTCAGCGTGACATAATTTATGGACGTTCCTTATCTAGTGTGTTTAACAAAGTTTCTAAGGTTTATGAAAAATGCGATCTCATGACCCATGAACACCCAATTAACCACATAATCCGAATTTCAGTTACCAGTTGACCTAGCGAATGGAGACGCTCACTAAATTAGAAAACTTTAGTCGAAAAATATGAAGGGCCGGACTCCCTCATACGGTCATGGCCCCAAATCATCCGAAAACACGTTATTTATGCGTTTTCGAGCTAGAAACATGAAGAAAAGGCAAAAAAAAAGTATTGGGAAGGCACTTTTCAGAAAAAAATTTAAAAACAAAATTTGACTCTTTGCCTTGGAGGACCAAGGTAAACCACTTCATTGGCAAAAAAGACTTTCTAAATGCATTTTTGATCAAAAATCTTACTCGGGATCACGTCTAAGGTAAGTGAGTGCACGCATCTCTACACGCTCTCGCTGGGGTTGAGATGCGCACACCCACGTACCCTAGACACTCAAAAGAGACTCTGGATGCATAAAAATGTATGCATACCAGAGTTTGTTTATGCGGTAGTCCCCAGTCAACAAAACTATGTTCAAATTCCATCTTTTATGAAATTTGGCGGTTTCCACGTACCTTTTTCTGGTGGTTTACCCTGGTCCACCAAGGCAAAAAGTCAAATTTTAGTCAATTTTTTTCTGAAAATTGCCTTCCCGCTATTTTTTGCCGTTACTTCACGTTTATAGCTCTAAAAAGCATAAATAACGTGTTTTCGGACGATTTCAGGCCATGACTGTTTAAGGAAACTTAGCCATATAAAGTGCCGAAACACCTTTGAATGCCACCCAACAAATATCGCGGGAGATCAGCTTTGATTGAACCACGGACAGAGCAGTAATCAAGTTCGCAGAAAAGATGTCCAGTAGCCATAATCGCCTCAGGAATTGTAAAGTTTTGGCGTCTCCAAATTTGCTCATTCAAAACAGACTCATGCACTTCGTTGCCCTCAAGAATAGCATTTGCCATGCAATTGACTAGTGTTTCAGAACAAGTCTAAATTATTAAACATATCGCATAAAGCCGTATTCAAACATAAAATACATGATTTTTTGATTTCTTTCTCCAGCTTCCCAATCCGATCTTGAGGAAGGTGAGACATCTACTCTTGCTAGACTTTTGAGTTTGTGGGCCTGGAAAGACGATCCCATTGCGATATATTTGCTCTGCTAGTTTCTGAAATCCGGAAATTTACTGATGAAACTGATTTCAGGGCTAGCAGCAAAATAGCATAGAGCGTGTCCCTCACTCACTTTTAACTCTCACTAACTTTCTCTACCCAACTTAGAAAGTAAAAAAGTGAGTAAAAACCAAAATTAGCAAGAGACACGCTAGAACTTTGAGCTCAGATTAAAAATAATACCAGACAAATTAGAGTGCATGCATTAGAAGATTTCTTCCGACCGGCCAGCCTGGACTGAGCAATATTTCTTGGAAGACGCCATACCAAGATCTTCTGCTAAAATTGTGTCTTCACATTTGAAAATTTTCTCCATACCAGTCTAAAACACAAAAATTCAAAAACTGACATTTTCAAGCTTTCCGGAGACGATTGGTGTGAAGTAGCTGTTCGGTACTCTGATGTGACGATAAGAATGATGAGAGGGTTTTTCCATGTCAGTTATGTGACTGCCAAGAGTCAGCTTTGTCTGTGAAGGCGGTCACTAAAAGCAGCCTCACTAAACGGTTAAAATAAAACGCCAATTTGAATTTTGAATACATCTTTAGCTGTAACTGAAGCCACACACACACACACACCAAAATACTGATTTTCCCACGGCTTTGCAAAACATCAAAAATTGTCTGATCGCAAACTCGATGTGGCATAACGGGTGGTCGGGCAAAATCTGGACTCGTTAAAAGGCCGCGTTTGCAGCGAATTTCTGGAGAAATGTCTTTGATTTCGAAAGCAATTTTATAGCATTTTCATGTAGTTTCTTTCTCTGTCTTTTTCGTTTTTGATGTAATAAAATATTTTTGAAAAATGGCCTCAAATGAAGACATCCTGCGAACCCCCATGCACAACTTCTATAAACAACTATGACTTGGGAAAATTGTACACTGTCCAACATTTTGTGGCTGAGGAGTCTCAAAAGTACCGCTTACAACATTCTACAGCGTTATGAGAATGATCTGCCGGCTAGTCGTCAGTCTGGCTCAGGTGGCTCAAACGTTATAATGACAAACCGCGAACTGGGTACTTCGAAGCGTCTTTTCGAAAACAAAGAACAACATTTCCCAACGCATAAACGCTGAGCGGTTCCATGTCGGCAAAACGACAGTTTTTGACTCACTTCGGAAGTAAGAATCACTGCTC
>JAMRYI010000457.1:0-132369 GCA_029231635.1 Ditylenchus weischeri
AGCCAGCTCGGTGTCCTGCTCAGATTGCTGCACCACCTCGTTGGCCTCCACTGATGTTGAAGAATCCAAGGAACTGTCAGAATCAGCACTGGAATCGGACTCTTGAGAATTTCTCGGCTTGATCTGCTCTTCCACCGACACCGTAGCTTGAGCCATTGATATTCCGCTTTCCACAAAGTTGAAGTTGATCAAAATGCTGCATCTGCGGATTGCGAGTACTAAATGGAGTCAGGAATGACTCGTTTGAAGCACTTGGAGGTGGATTTACTGGAGCGGCTATGGCTGCATGGTATTCCGATGGAGTAGGAGAGAGCAGAATTTTGGGCCACATTCTAGATGCTGGAATGGCTGGAGCCACTGTCACTGTCCTTCTGCTCGGCTAGTCACCAAGAAGATCAACTGCTTCCATGCCACGGTCCATTGTTGCAGAGAAATGCTCACCACTTGGATTCAATGCTTCGTAGACGGCATCTTCTGCTGTGCGCTGCTCTGCAGGTTATCCTTGAATGTATTTGCTCCATCGCTTATTCTGTTTGCTCACTAAGGGCCACTACTTTACTCATGTGGCGGTACAGATCCTTGGAGCCCATCAAGAAGTCAACTTGGTCCATCTCTTCTGGTTGCTGTTGGACAAGTGGATTGACTTCAGCCAGGTATGCCATCAATCGACTTTGAGCTGGGCCTATGACCTTGCGGATGGGCCCGTACATCGTGCACTGAGTCTTCAAAGTGCACTGCAATGGTTTGTTTGCGCCACCACCTGTCGGGAAATTCTAGACCTGGGAGATTTTGAATTCTCGGCAAAGAGTTATAGCCTGTACTGGGCGAACAATTTAGGCAAAATTTTTTCACACTCTCGGAATTGTATTGTACAAAAAGCAGCAATACACAACTATTACAAGCTTTATGTTTCACACTAACATGTAGCCAACATTCTAAGCTTTTAGTTGTGAAGTAAAAAAATCGTGTAAAAATAAAAAAAAGGTCGAACTTTTTTGAAAAAACGAATTAACTGTGTAACAACCCTAATTATTAGGGACCGCGTAAATATGTTTTGCATATTTTTCTTGGTATGCCTTAAAGATGGTATGCCTTAAAACGTCCAGCGTTTTAAAGATGTCCCTGGTGCGCTCATCGTACTAAACTGGTAAAGCAGAATGTGCTAAATACAATGGTACCGGTCGTTTTCGCTTCAATCCATGACCAAGTTGGTGAACAAGGGTTGCGAAGGTAACAAATTATTTATGGTCGGATTCGCGGACTCGTGTTCAGCGTAGTCGATTTGCTTATACAGGGTTGCCCAAGAAATTCCCTTGATTTAAAAAGCTCATATCTTTTTGTAGGAGCCACATTTTAAAATTCTGTTTTTACAGATAGTCTTAGAATCCTGGATTCATTATTCTGCTAAATTCACGAAAAAAAAATTTTGACCAAATTTGCCTTGGTTCCCCCTGTTGTCCAGAAAATAAACGAAAAGTGTAAAATCGGTATTTTCTGGACAACAGGGGGACCAAGGCAAATTTGGTCAAAAATCTTTTTCGTGAATTTAGCAGAATAATGAATCCTACAGGATTCTAAGACTATCTGTAAAAACAGAATTTTAAAATGTGGCTCCTACAAAAAGATATGAGCTTTTTAATAGAGATGCAGACAGGGCCCTGGTTTCAGGGCCCTGGTCCATGGCCCTGGTCGGCAAAATTCTTACCCTTGGTTTCAGAGCCCTGGTCAAGGGCCCTGGTCGTCAAAATTCTAAACCCTGGTTTTGAACCAGGGCCCTTGCAAAATATTTTTGTAAAAGTATACGTAAATAAAATTAAATTGACGCCATGTTTAAAAATATATTTGTCAAAATCTCAAGTTGAGAGTTACACTTGATGAGATTCTCAACCTCAACTCGTCCTCTCTCACTCTCCTCTTTTAATAATGCCTCATTTTCGGGGCCCTGGTCAAGGGACCGTATGAGTTTTCGAGCACAAACCCTGGTTCAAGGGCCCTGGTGCTAACAATGGCGAAACCCCGACCCTGACCCTGGTATTTTATTTTAGTTACAACCCTGGTTCGGGGCCCTGGTTTTGCTAAATCTGCATCTCTACTTTTTAAATCAGGGGAATTTCTTGGGCCACCCTGTAAAACTGCTTTTGAAAACAAAAAGTCAAATTTAAAATTCCGCTCAAGACAATTAATATTTAAATTTGAAAATCAAATGTTCACTGTCTTGAGCTGAATTTTAAACCCCAAAAAGCAAGTGTATCTCAACTTACAAATCAAAACAGCCTGTGCTTAGCTAAATTCCTAGCGGTCATTTTAGTATACTACGAGCCTGAGTGTAGTTTGACAATCATGTTGTATTACTTGAGAACCTGTAGGCATCCAGCTGGATTTCGACCATTACCTTCGGGACGTTTTTCACCAACTTGGTGAAAACGACCAGTACCATCGTATTTAGCACATTCTGTTCTACCCGTATAGTACGATGAGCACACCAGGGCTGGACGTGTTAAAAGCGCATTTTTGCTCAGTTCTGACCTTTTTATGGTCTTTTATGTTATTATTTTTGCATATTTTCCATTTTTAGTGCATATTTGAATATTGACTGCATATTTTACCGTTTTGGGCCATATTTTAGACATATTTCGACTATTTTTAGTACAAAATTGCCCGGCTCGAAAAAGCCCGGTAAGTTTGTTGACTATGTAAAATTTTTTATTATCAAAAAATTGTTGATTATGTAAAATTGGTTAGCTATGTGAAATTTGTTATTAACTATATACAAGGTGCGCCAGTTTTTTCGCACGTATTTGTTTTGGCCATAACTTTTTTGTTTTTCATGATTTTGACGTAATTTTTTTTAAAAGAAAGCTGAGACTCTAGGCAACCGAACCGTACCAAATTTGTTTATGTTTGTTTGTCGTACACACTAAAAATTGTGATTAAGGAAAAGGTCTAGTTTTTCTTTTTTTAGCCATGACCTACACAGTTCAAGACAAGGCAAAATTCGTCGAGTGGTTCATCGAAGAAGGCAAAAGTGTCACAGCATTCGGTGTTCGATATCGAAGGGAGCTTTGCAGAGCTGCCTGGTGAGATGATCAACAGAGCAATGGGAGCATATCAAAGCCGCCTCGAATACTGCCTAGAAGTGAACGGAAGATCAGTTGAGCAGGAATATGAGTGAAAAGAGTTGTTTATTTTGACTGTTGTCACAAAGTGGTGTTCAAATAAATTTTTTTGTCAATGTTTGGTACGGTTCGGTTGCCTAGAGTCTCAGCTTTCTTTAAAAAAAAAATTACGTCAAAATCATGAAAAACAAAAAAGTTATGACCAAAACAAATACGTGCGAAAAAATTGGCGCACCCTGTAAAATTGGTTGACTATAAAAAACTTGTTGACTATGCAAAAGACAGGCCGGCGCAAGCATTTTTGTCATTTCTAGGCCACATTTTGCTGTTTTTAGGGTATATTTCATGCTCATATTTCTATATCCATATTTAAAGGCATATAAATCTGGTGCCTATGTATAAGGGTCTAAAACCAACCTCCTAATTGTACGAAGCTGCACATTCCAGTTGGCACGAACATCTTCAGCTTGCTCAATTTCTCCACTAATTCGCCCACCCTGAGACTGATCCCTACTCTGACCAATGGTTTGCCGTCTCCATTTCTAGGCAGCACCTCAAAGTCGTTTCGGTAGGCACGACTCATGTCCAATTGAATGTTCTCGCCGGAGGTGGATGAAATGCCCGAGTACTGATGGCCACCGCTGCGCACAGCAATGTTGATGCCTTTTTTCTTAGCGTAATGAATGGCTAGAATGACATCGTCGTCGGATTTGGGCACCAATATGAGCTTTGGCGACATTCCATCGAAGTGGTTGGCAGTTGAGCCATACTGGTAAGCCAACTTGTCGTAGTTCAAAGTCTTTCCTCTTATAGCGCATTCGCCTTTAAAGTTGGGCACGGGGCACTTGGTTGGTAGATCTATAAAGATATTTTGCGGTGAATAGGATTAGTTTGTACACTGTCTTCGAGGTGGAAGTTCCCGTGATTTTTTTTAAACTAACGTTTAAGCATCAAAAGTATTCCAAAAATTTATTTAAAATACAATATTTTGTAGATCCGCATCTACTCTTTCAAATGCTATATAAACAGGGCTCTGTAAAGTCGGCGCTAATGGAGAATCCGATTCAAATTTTGCGTTTGGTTCCTCCTGTTGATTTTTTTTAAAGTCTACTTGGGTACTTACAACAAGGTACTTACAACTCACTAAGGCAAAATTTGCACCGGATTCTCCATTATAGCCGTAAAGTCTGTAAGTACAGTATGGCCCCGATTTCAAATGGCCATAACTTTTGGTAGACGTCAAATTTCGACAGACGGTTTTTTGCAATCGTCTCAGAAAAAATATACATTTTGTTTGGTATATGATGTCAAAAACACGATTTTCGCTTGGTACCCCCTGTGGTTTGGGCCCTGGTCTGCGGATGGCCTCTGGATGGGTAAGGCCCAAACCACAGGGGGTACCAAGCGAAAATCGTGTTTTTGACATCATATACCAAACAAAATGTATATTTTTTCTGAGACGATTGCAAAAAACCGTTTGTCGAAATTTGACGTCTACCAAAAGTTATGTCCATTTGAAATCGGCCGAATTTCTTGGGGCATACTGTATATCTCGCAATTTTTATTATTTCAAGATTTTTTTTTAAAAAAGTTTAGAGAAAGAATAGTTATTATTTGATATTAAAGCTGGCAACAGGACGGTATCCCGTTCGGAATCAAGTACTGGCCATTAAAATCCTAAATATTTTCCTGTTCATTTTGAAATCAACTTCATTCTAATGATCTACCGTAATTATTCTAATAGAAACCCGTCTCTAATAGTAAACAACCTTTCATATCATATAAATACTTGTTTGAAAGCGCGGACATTCGACTCTAGGTTGGTCTTTTGATCTCCTCATGATGTTGAAAATTTGATGACTAAACATTGATTTGAAAGAAATCCGAGAATTTAATTGTTTTTTCTAAAAATGTACACTCTGCAATATTCAAGTCAAAAGAGGGCACTCTATTGAAAGCGGCTACGACTATCAAAAATTCGGCACACGAGTAAGAGCAGAACGTGGCCGCTACGCTGACTGCACTATTTTTTCATCTAAAGCCTCAAAAAACATTTTTTAATCATGTTTATACAAAAAACTATTGGTATAAAAAATTTTCGAAAAGCTTGACCCCAAGCTGATTTGACTGGGCGGGGGCTCAGGTTCAGTTTAGTTAGTTTTGTTAACATTGCAACACCGAGTGGTCGACAAAATATGGCTGTAAAACCATATTTAGGAAACACAAAAGTTTTATTAACATTCCGTGTCAAGACTATATTCTTAACTAGGGTTGTCGGATAGGATATTCGAAAATTCCGCATATCCGATCCGAAAATATCCGGGATTTTTCTGAATATCGGATACTGGATCGGATATCCGAAATTAATATACTCGCAGAAAAGCAAAAATTGAAAATTTCTTCTGGTTCCTATTGGTTTTTATTCACGGCTTTCTTCAAGATAACATCCGTCAATTCCGCCCTGATGATGAATAAGTTAGCCGTCGTTGCTTTTCCAACCGATACTTGAGAGAGTTAGCAAAGAAAAGGCTGGCTTTGGAAAATTTAGAATGAACTTGGTAGAGTGGCTATGTACACAGCGTACACTTTAGATAGTGTACACCTACATACAGTATACACCTGAGGCCGATCCCTTGGGTGTACACTACTATATCGAGACTCGACTGTATCATAAAACACATGTACATCCAACTTTGAAATAAATCATTTCGAAAAGTCTAGCAAAACAAGCCAAAAATACGTGCCACAAATTCAAAAAAGTTATAACGGATATCCGAAAGTTTTGGATATGGGATACCAGATCGGATATCCGTATCCTATATTTTCGGATATCCGAAAGTTTTGGATATGGGATACCAGATCGGATATCCGTATCCTATATTTTCGGATATCCGAAAGTTTTGGATATGGGATACCAGATCGGATATCCGTATCCTATATTTTCGGATATCCGAAAGTTTTGGATATTGGATACCAGATCGGATATCCGTATCCTATATTTTCGGATATCCGAAAGTTTTGGATATGGGATACCAGATCGGATATCCGTATCCTATATTTTCGGATATCCGAAAGTTTTTGATATGGGATACCAGATCGGATATCCGTATCCTATATTTTCGGATATCCGAAAGTTTTGGATATGGGATACCAGATCGGATATCCGTATCCTATATTTTCGGATATCCGAAAGTTTTGGATATGGGATACCAGATCGGATATCCGTATCCTATATTTTCGGATATCCGAAAGTTTTGATATGGGATACCAGATCGGATATCCGTATCCTATATTTTCGGATATCCGAAAGTTTTTGATATGGGATACCAGATCGGATATCCGTATCCTATATTTTCGGATATCCGAAAGTTTTGATATGGGATACCAGATCGGATATCCGTATCCTATATTTTCGGATATCCGAAAGTTTTTGATATGGGATACCAGATCGGATATCCGTATCCTATATTTTCGGATATCCGAAAGTTTTTGATATGGGATACCAGATCGGATATCCGTATCCTATATTTTCGGATATCCGAAAGTTTTGGATATGGGATACCGGATCGGATATCCGTATCCTATATTTTCGGATATCCGACATCCCTATTCTTAACAGTTCTCAACCACCTTCTTTAAGGACTCCTCTAGAAATCTCATTTTACAATATAAATGCCTCTCTTTTGCTCTACAAATAACTTTATTCGCAAGATGTGAGCAACTCTAAAATCTCTACGCTTGGTTGAAAGACAGCAAAAGAATTGTAGGACTTGAAATTTTACCTCTCTTTGCCTCTGCCGATGCCAAACCACCAAAAAGAAGAATGAACCCAAGAAGCACAGTTGTGCCCATTACCATTTTAATTGTGTTGAATTAAAATGAAATGTATAGAAGAAAAAATAAATAAAATGATCAAAAACTACCAATATATACCCATAAACGTGTTATTTCAAATATATGTAGATGTGTGGCTTCTTGGTATGTGTGGTTTTGACCAACCAATATATTCTCCTTAAAAGACTTTTTTTTTTTGATACAGGCGGCGAAAACAAAGAAAAATAAAATAAATTATTTTAAAATACATTTTCTATATAGACGCTAGAGAATATTTTATTTATTTTAAAGAGGCAAAGACATGGTAAAATAACTGACGACTAAAGTTTTGACTTACCGTATTTCCTCTAACAAACCGACATTTAGACTTATTTTTTAAACCTCCGAAAATCAGAAAAATTTTTGGTCGATCTCGAGATTTTTGGGTGAAAATCCAGAATCTGAAAAGTGGAATCGGTAGAGCTCATGGGGACAGGGTGGCCATAATGCCCTCTTTAGAGTCAAATATCCTCTATTTGCAATATTCGCCCCCTCGCCCATGGCCACGCTGCATGGGAACTAAGAAAACTTGAAAAACAGATATGCAAAATATTTACTCTAGGCTGAGATTAGAGGTGATGAAACCGGTTCGGGACGAAATTTCGGGACGGGATATAGCCAAAAATATTTCGGGATCAGGATTTTGGAAAATAAAATTCGGGATCCCGAACAAATTTCGGGATTTGGCTAATATCAAATCTAAGTGGAAAATTACCACTAGTCGCATCATTTCTGCCTTTAGTAGCCTTTAACAACCTTTCCTTTACCCCACGCACACACGCAGCCATTTAAAAAATCATTTATTCACGCTTTTTTACAACAATGAACATCACTTTACAGGCAAACATTCAATCGGGCGGTGCTACCTCCCCACATCTTGATGACATTGCCGCACACTCCACATTTTGCTTCAGTAGCCGACAGCTTTGCAAAAAAAATCGATGCTCCAACTAACACTCATCTGAAAATGCAAAAAGATAAAGAGCGCATCAAGGTACAAAAGCGGAAACAATGCAGCTGAATTCATTAAACAAATAATGAATAATTGATGAAAATGTTATAAAAAAATCGTGTCGGGATTTGACGATTTTCGGGATCGGGATTTCGGGAAATGGTCGGGCGGGACTTCGGGACGGGATTTTGGACCAAAATCGGATCGGGCGGGATCGGGATCATGACGGGATCCATCACGACGGGACCCACGGCCACCTCTGGCTGAGATATAGGTCCTCAAAGTTAGGGGTGTCGGCTTATTTGAGCATGTCGGCTATTAGAAGAAATACAGTAAGTTTTGAAACTTGTTGTGTCTCCTTGTCTTAGTCCCTCCTCAAGATTTGTCCAGAGATGGAGGCGTGATGTAATGGCAGCACCTTGGCCGTGTAATCCAAAAAAGCTGGTTCAATTCCAACCCCCACCATTTTCTTCTGGACAATCAATTTGATATAACAAAACTTTTAATTTAAAACCCGACAATTTTGACAGCAAAAGTTTTTGAAAAACACCTTCAAACCCAGAATTTTTTCGTTAATCTTAATCCGTTCAGATTAGGTATGAAAAATTTTATTGAGATAAGATATTGGTGTTTGGGCCCTGATTTGGCCGGCCCGGACATGGGTTAGGCCCGGCCCGGGCCGGTCCGGAAAAGCCCGGAAAATTTTTCTCATTCGTAATTCTCAAATTTTTTCAACCAAATATTCAAGGTTTTTTTTAAAAACTTTTTTTGTATGAAAGATACTTCGGTGCCTTCCATACATCGTTTACAAAAAGTGCTTTACTTTCATTATCTATTGCACACTCACTTAACACTTTGAAACCATCCTTTACACTAGAAAAGGGTTCAACAAAAACGAAATTCAGAAAAAACAAGATCTGGCAAACTGAGATTTGGCAAAATTTTTGCTGAAAATGTCGACTGCTACATAAAAACATTTTAAAACATGATTTAGCGGTTTAAAATGATTTCGGGCGTTTCGAGATAGCCAATATAACGTACTTCTGCCTCAACAACTATCGGTGCCTCGTCACTTTATTTTGAAAGAGAGTGCTATTAAGAAAAAAAATTAAACCTATTAAGCAGATTTAACTTTTTAAATTGAATATTTGCAGGATTTCTCATAAACGAACTTTAATATCGAAAAGCGTACGATTTACGGGATCAAACTGTTGAAACATAGCTCCCAAAAGTGCAAAAAGTCAAGCTGAAAAAAAACGCTTTTCCCTATTTTTATCTGTCTGTTCTTGACTTAGAATTGGAGTTGGCAGAGGTAGTATTAAAACGACTTTCCGACTAGTTGCTGGGTTTGAGAGCACTTTTTCAACAAGCTGTAAAATTTTTATTTTTGGCATTTCAGAAATTTTTTTTTTGAACTGTTTTGCAGATTTTGCCGTTCTGCGTATAAAAGTTCAAACAAAATTCTAAATTTCTGAAAGCTAAAAATTGAGATTTTACAGCCTGTTGAAAAAGTGCTGTCAAACCCAGCAACTACTCGGCTTATGAAAAACTTATGAAAAATTTTAATAGGTTGCAGAATAGAGATTTCTCAAGAATGAAAGCCACTAAATTTTTGGATGGGTTTCAAATCCAAATTTTTTCTTTGGATTTGGATTTTGAAACCTATCAAACAATTTTATATTAATTATTAAAAGTAAAACTTTTGGAAATCCGTGAAAGTGGAATGAGTAGATCTTGCTGCCGCAAGGCCTTTAGACAACCCAACATTTGCACAGGCACGATTTTTAGCGACCCTAACTGCATGTTTCGCATTTAAACCCTTTTTGGCTAACTTTATTTGGAATAAAGTAACTTAATGGGTTTCATTAACAAAATTTGAACAGTGAACTTTACTTTTGCAAGTTATTTCATTCTGAATTTTGCTATTAATTTTTTTTATGGAACCTATTTGTTAACTGATTAATTACTTTTGCGTAAATTTTTTGTGCACAGGTGGAGAAATGGGTTTCAATAACATTGAAACGTTGCTTTAAAAATTATTGTTGTTTTTCTGATTTGCATATTCGGTGGCACCGCCTAGGCTGACATATGTTTGTACAAATTTTAAGTGAACTTTTTGTAGAGCAATTTTTTTTAAGAATATTTGATTTAGTAGCAGCTGCTAAACAGCGGTACGGGACATTTTTATGCCGCACCAAATTCATACCGTGCATAAGAAAACAACTTTTTTCGCTTGTATTCTTCCCTAAATGAATGAATGAAAAGTAATCGTATCCAGTGTTTCCATTTGAGCTCAAATGAGCACTTGATTTGATGTGATTTTGATGTGATGCATGCCATAATAATCACATCAAGTGAAAATTTTTTGTGACACATCAAATCAAAATCACATCAAGTGAAAATTTTTGTGACACATCATATCAAGCAGACAAGTGGCTATTGGTCTCAGGCAGTTTCGGGGCTGTTCCGTAAATTCCCGCGAATATCTCATATCATATCTAGAAATGACCCTCCCTGAAGTAATCGTGGCTAAGTACAAAGGAAAGGACGTGCGTATTTCTCGCCTCGCTGAAGTAAAAGTGCTTCATCCTTACTGGTCCTTCGTGCAACTAGTAAGTGAAGATGGCGTAGAGGAGCGTGTCTTCTACAAGTGTCGGAATTGTCCCTCTCTGCTAAGCAAGGAATCCACAACGACTACGGTCATGTACAATCATCTCGTGAGTGTAACTTAAATTTGCCACAAAAAAAAATAAATTTGCCACAAAAAAAAATAAATTTGCCACAAAAAAAAATAAATTAGCTACAAAAAAAATTTGCCACAAAAAAAAACATTTTTGCCACAAAAAAAACTAAATTTGCTACAGAAAAAATGATTAACCTTTAGATATTCCGGTTGAACAGTTTTGCAAGGATAGGTAAAATTTACAAACTACCCTCGACAGCCCTAAATATTTTTTAGTAGGTTGCAGAATAGAAATCTATGATGAATAAACGCTACAAAATTGTTGTAAAGTCTGATATTTCCTTCTGTGATTGTGAAATTGTGAAACGCATCAAACAATTTTGGATTGATTATTATGAATAAAAAATTTTGAAACCCATCAAAAAGTCAAACCACCCTTAATACAAGACTTTCTAAACAACCCAATATTTTTGGCCGAGGGTAGAGTGACCTTTACTCTTTTACAATTCAAGTTTTCGCATGCACTCCTTGCTTGAAGTTTCAAATTGCTCTGGTATTTCATTTCTCGAAACTTTGTTAATGCAAAAGCAAGACTAGGGTTGTCGAGTAATGGTCTATCGATACTCGGAAAATTTCGAATAATACTCGAAATTACTCGATTTCGAGTGCTCGACTCGACAAACCTAAGCAGGACTACAGTCTTTGTTCATTTGCTGAACACCTCATAAAAGTTGTTAAATATATGTCAGACTTCTGTGATTCATTCAACCCTGATTCATCGTCTTAAACCCTTGCTAGTAATAGTAGCATACTCTATCGTGCTTCCCCAAAAGGATATTATTGAGTTATAGCCAGCTAGAAGCAACACAGACACCCGTCGACCACTACGGCTACTAATATTAAACTCGCTGTTTACAGAGCCCATCCAGAAGAACTAGCAATTCAATACATACACAACCCATAAACTAACCATTGGCGCTCCAATTGTCCAAATTGTCTGAAACAAAATTTCAACTAATTTTGCAGACGTCAAAAAAATCCATGAATTTACCAGTGAGTCCGGCCAGTCATTCATCACAAAAAAATAAAAGTATGTACTGTCAAATCTGGATAAGCCGACACCTTGGGATCGGCCCAAGGTGTCGGCTTATCGGTGGTGTCGGCTTATTAGGGGTGTCGGCTTATCGAGAGTGAATATTCATATTAAGAGTAGGGTTGTCGAATACTCGAAATTTTCGAGTACTCGACTCGATACTCGAAATTTTCGAGTACTCGAGTTGACTCGAAATTTCCAAGAACGTTTTGAGTACTTGACACGAAAACTTGAAGAAATTGCCGCTATTATATTGTACTACTTATACAATTATGCTTGCTTTTTGCTTTTTTATTTTATTTGCATTACAGAACATCTGTCACGAGAAAGCACAGGTGGGAGTTTGTTAAGGAAGAAGTGATCCGTCCTTTATTTCAGTATAATTTTTTTACGATTTTAGGCACGCCTAATGGTCCGAACAAGACATGCTAATCCAGTGGAGAAGAAGTCGTCAACAAAGCAAGCTAACATTCTAAGGACTTCTGAAGCAAGAAAGGCTCTGACAGTAGCTATCAAGTGTGGCATTAGAAGGTGGGCACAGCAAGTCTACTTTTCTCTAATTCCTTGAGATTCCTTGAGATCGCGCCTAACAAAGACGACAGCAGCTAACCTTTTAACAATCAGAGCGGATTTAGCAGATCGAATCCTAAAGAAAGCAAGCCAAGAAAATGCATTTGAGCCAGAAGAAATAGATGAAATTTTATTGGAAGAAGATTGTTGCATGGTTTTGTTCAAAGCATTTAATGGTTATCCAAAATTTGTTTTCGATAAAGATCTTTTCTGTGTAATGATGTTTTCGAGTACTCGACCCAATGCTCGAAACTCGAAATTTTTCGAATAATACTCGAAATTACTCGATTCCGAGTACTCGACTTGACAACCCTAAATAAGAGTGTCAGTTTATCGAGTTTCTTAACCATCAAACTACTAACAAGGGAACCGATCGAACTGTACGATTCGATTCAAAAATTCTGACAATGCCATCTTGTAGAGCATGGTCGATTTACTACATAGAATTTTAATATTTTAATATTTTTTGCTGACAGACAGAAAAAATCAAATCTGGAGACTTGAGAAACTTGTCAAAACAGACCGAAATTGCCTTGGTGTCCCTGTGGATTTTCAATAGCATTTTTTCTATAGTCAAGCCACCATACAGTGATACCCCGAAGGTTCGATCCTTAGTTGGCTTCGGCAAAAATTTTTTTAACATTCAGGGTGTGTCAAAAAAAACTTTCGGACACTTTCGAAAAATTTTGTCAAGGGCTCCCGCACACCGTCTGAACTACAGATTTTTTCGGTGTGACCAAGGATGTTTAAATAACGGTTGTGAGGCCGGTTCCGAGTCCTCTCATTCTGCCGTAACCCTAGGTCTAGCTCTCTAAGCATGAGATTAACGCGGCTCGCTGCGGAGGGCTAACTCACTACGTGGTTGATTCTCATATGCTTGAGCTGACCTTTTGACCTAGGGCTTCAACTGTCCATCCTGGTTACGCCAAATTTAATAGGAATTCAACAGAACATTCTAACAAGCTCTTTAGCAAGCAACAATCTGTAGAAAAATTCATAAAATAGTTAAAAATTAAATAAAAAAAGGCCGCGTTTTTTTGACACAGCCAGTACGTGCTTAAATAGTGTCGGACCCTGCTAAGGATCAAACTTTCGGGCGTGTCACAATATCAAGGGTAGATTATAAACAAATACGCTTTTAAGAATCCACAAGGGGGGTTGAACCAAGGCAATTTGCGCCTCGATGTTTCTCGAGTCTCCAGAATCGATTTTTTCTGTCTGTTAGCGAAAAATATCAAAATTTTATAGAGTAAATCGACTATGCTCTACAAGATGGCATTGTCAGAATTTTCGAATTGAATCGCACAGTTCGATCGGTTGCCTTGTTATTGGTGCTGCTACTCCCTGGAGGCTGATCTTGAAGTCATTTTTTTGCTCGAGATGATGCAACCCATCAATTGTGTTGGACCAGTAAAAGACCCTCAGCAGTCAAGCACCAGAAAGGGTCTGACCCCTATTTATTGCTTCGAAGACGGTGTATGGAGCGCTAGACTGTTCAGAGCCACTTTTCCCAACAATAGAAACAACGGAAGGATGAGCTGCTTGGTTGGGGGACTGGGAGAGCTGCTTCATCTAGAAAAGAGGTTGGCATTCTTCTTTGTCAATTTTTTTTCTTCCATTTTCCATAACCCACTTTTGGTTAACATAATTGATCTGCGTTGACTATATTCGTAGACTTCTAAATCTTTGACAAAGAGACTCGTTATCTACCCCTGTTAGCTGAGTGATCGATTCACTAAAAAGCTTTTTAATTAATTGTTAATGGTGTTTAAACGTCTCCTAAGTAATTTTTAGAAAGGGAAACGATAGAAAACATGTTTTAGAAAGGGAAATTTCTAAAAACGGCTAAACTGCCTTATGGGACCTGCTCAAATCGACTTTTGACCACTTTTTTGAACTTATCAGGTCGTAATTAGTCTAAAAAACATGCGGACTATTATTTTAGAAAAATTATTTTTGTCGAGGTTTGATCATATTATTATTATTATTCATATCACTCTTATTTGAAAAAAAATTGCGATTTGAAAAAAACACAAAGTCAGTCAGAAACCATATACTTCGGTTTATTTGCCTCTAGATATATTTTTTAGTTTTGGATGAGTGATAGTAATTTTCTAAACTCAGAAATGCACGCAATGCCTCATAGACATTTTTCTACGTCAAAAATTACTTCTGAAATTAGCTAGCTGGGAAAGATTGATCTAGAGAAAATGGGGATATTTGAACATTTCTCTGCTAGGTTTTGCCGGCAATTCAGCTCAGATAGTTGTGGAATCTAGCCTGATAATCTAGCGGAGTTTACAAGACCCAGAAAATTATTATGTATAATGTATAATTATGTAAAAAAATGAAGTTTGCATCACTAAAAATTCGAACAAGCAACCTATAAATGAGATGTTCAAAGAGAACGTCTGAAACGTTAAACATGAAGATTTAACAAGTTCTGAAAAAGTGCCATCAAACCCAGCAATAAGTCGTTGGTGGGAACAGCTAATATGACCAGAAACTGAACGAAGAAGATACGTTTCCTTAGCAGGTACCCCGAGAATTCACAAATAATTTTTTATTGTTTTTTTAGTGTGATATTTTTATGAATCTAAATTTTTTGGAACCCATTAAAAAACTTGTTGTTTGTGGTTTGTGAAAACATTCCCCCTACCTTGCTACAGTCAACCCTCGATACAACGATACCCCAAGGGACCGGCCCTGGGTATCGTTATATCGAGGGTATCGTTGTATCGAGGTATCGTTATATCGAGGCTTGGCTGTATCAGCACAACAATGTTTAACAAAAGCACTTTTATTAACGGTTAGAAAAGAAGAAATTGGTAATTTTCGGCTGCTGTACTTTCTTTTTGCGCTCTTGATAGAAGTAGTAAGCAGTCTAATTAATCAGTGCAGAAAAAGAAAAATGTACTCTGTAAGAAAAAAAGGCGTTTGAAATTTAAAAATTCTTTAATTTTTTTTCTTAAAAATGATCTTAAATCGAAGGTGTCGTTATATCGAGATTGCTTTTATTAGTCGGGACCGGCAAAAAGTATCGTTATATCGAAGATATCGAGGTATCGTTGTATCGAGGGTCTAGTCTTTACCATTCTTTATCAGAACCGACCAAATCTGTACAGGAGTATCGTTATATCGAGGGTATCGTTGTATCGAGGTATCGTTGTATCGAGGGTTGACTGTATTCATTTCGGTTAAATAGTTCAACCAGAAAAAAATTGGCATATGGGTTGTTCAATAGTTTTTTAGCTGGGTTGCATAACACATTTTGCTAACCAAACAAAAAGTGGAGAATTGGCCAGATTTGAATAGATATGCATAGACAAAGGTATTATGTTGCATATTCTAAAGCTGCAAGCGTTAGCTTTTTTACCTGAATTCATTTGGACACATATAACCCTTTTGGAGGTAATCTGGAATTTGTTTTGCGAATTGACCTCTTAGCCCAAAAGCGTGTTTTTATTCCTATCGATTTTCATTACTTTTGCCGGCCGAATTTTAAAGGCGGGTAAAAATGAGTATCTTTTTATATGAGCAGTGAGTGTTTTGCGGTGAATTTTAGATATTTTTCAAAATCTACTCATCGAATTTTTAATCTACCAAAATTTTGACATGCAGCTAGAAAAAGTAGGATAGAAAGAAGTAGGATAGAAGAACCAGATAGGTGATAATTTAGAGTCAAAAATTGAATCTATTTCTCATTCAAGAAAGTTCTAAACTTCCCGTGTGCCAACCCAAACAAGAGTGGGTGTCAGTGGGAGAGTGTACTGGCTGTTTGTTCATTTTGCTCGAACCACAACCTCTTTTCATGTTTTTCATCACTCCAAATGGCGACAATAGCATCCGGCCAAACTGCACAGCATCTTCTTCCAATATATTAGGGCTATTTTTTTTCTGAAATCCACCTGCTTAATCGTGTTTTATAAAATGGATGGAGTTCATGCGCATATCTCATAAAATAGGAATCTGTTATAATTTGCATTTTTTAACTATTGGTTTTGCTGATTCTGTTACACAGTTGCACAGGATTGTCACACAGTTAACTCGATTTTTCAAAAAAATTTGCCCTTATTTCTTGTTTTTATGCTATTTTTTCTCTAAAATTTTGAGCAGGTCACCCCACATTTGAAAGCCTAGAATGTTGGCTACCCGAAAATTTCTTGGTTTAGTTCACAAAAATGTATATATTTTAATGCAAACGCTTTCGAATTATTTCGAACTTTTAATTCGAAATAGTTCCAATGCGAAATTAAATTCGAAATTAAAAGTTCGAAATATGTTCGAAATACACACACTATGAGTTTCAAACTATTTACATATGTTCATCATTAGTTTACTAACCGATGGGTTTCACTATTAGGTTTATCTTGGATAAAATCGAGGAGAAATTGTTTAATGAGTTTAGAAATCTGCATTGACCTTAAAGTGACTGGCACTTTCCGATGGGTTGAAGAAAATCTTTCATAATAAAAATTACAAAAAATTCCGATGGGTTTCACATAGCAAATTTTTCTTTTAGCACGAAAATTCCTCATTGCAACATCGTACTATTTATGAGTTTTCAGACCTGGTGAGCACGATTATCGCAAAACCGGGCATCCTGGCTAGAGTACAATTCCAATAAAAAGCCCAATTCTAACAGCGACTCTTTGAAAAATGGATGTTTTCTCAAGCTGGTGAGCAGTGAATTTATTTAGCTCAACATTTTCTTTTATGCTCATAAGAAAGCCCATTGTCTGGGCTTTCTAATGGTACGTCGTTTGCCTATATTCGAATGAATTATCGTGGGTAAAAAATTAAGAGAATCAAATAAGGCCATTTCGAAAAATTTACAATTTTACTAAAAGCATGGGAAATTTTTATGCTCTATCCGTTTATCTACTTATCCTGGTCAATACTTGTAGAGAAATTCAAACTCTTTGATAAAGGAAAAGAATCTGCACAAGAATTTAACAAAAGTCTCTTCAAAATTACAAGAAAATATGTAGAAATATCACTTTCCTAAGAGTTGAAATTTTTCAAGGATAAAATGCTGATAGCCTGGTCAGAGGAGGACGATTCTGCTTTTATTTCAATGGGTTTGAAATCAACGCAATTATTTCAAAGTTCGGATACTTTTTATCAAAAAAAAGCTTATCAAAGTCTTGGCTATTTTTTGGTATACAGTTTGCACGCATACTGGGTCTGAAAATATTGATCACTGATTGAAATAAAACCTAAACTGTCCACCCCTGACCAGGCTGTCAGCCTGCTTCTTCAAGTCTCTCAAAAAGAGGAAAAACACGGTCTCACATGTGTTCCGACAGTTGAATCTGACGCAGCTCTTTGCGATCTATCACGTGACATTTTTATTTTCAGAAAATGCCCTATGAAATAAAACTGCCACAAATTTTTTTAATTTTGGTGAACTACCTGGTGTATGGTTGGCAAGGGAAGTCTCAAAACGACTTGCCGACTAGTTGCTGGGTTTGCGAGCACTTTTTCAACAAGCTGTAAAATCTTCATTTTCGGCATTTCAGAATTTTTTTCGAATTGTTTTATAGATTTTGCCGTTCTACGTATAAGAATTCAAAAAAAAATCTGAATTGTTAAAAATGGAGATTTTACAGCCTGTTGAAAAAGTGCTGTGAAACCCAGCAACTAGTCGGCAAGTCGTTTTAGAACTACCCTTGCCAACCCTAATCATATTTTTGCAAAAAAAACTTTCTGAAAAATTTATTCATCATTTCGGCGCCGGGTGCCGATTCCGGCGCCCGCCGCCGATTTTCAAAAACGCCGGCGCCGAAAATTTTTTCCGTGCAGCTATGTTTGCAAGAGTATATTTGCCCTCAAAAAAAGTATATTTGCCCCAAGAAAAACGATCACCCAAAAATTAAGTTTCAGTTAATATTTTTAATTTTTAGTCATCTTTTGCAAAAGCATTAACAAAAAAAATTTTGCCTATTAAAATCTAAACGCCGCCGTCTAGATTCTCTGGCGTTTTACGCCGGCTGCCCAGCGTTAGAACAATCCAGTGTTTTCAAAAGTCACACTATCACACTTGGGTCACACTAACTTCCCCGACTTTTTAATCTGAAATTTTGTTTTCGGTTTTCAGATGTTTTTGTACCGTTTTGTAGCTGAGATTTTTCTCTATCGATTTAGTGGTCAAACGTTTCAGTCAAAAATAATTTTTGACAAAATTACACCAAGTGTAACTTTAAAACCACACTTTTTATGAAAAGGTGTGACTTTAAGGTCACACTTGGTGCGATTTTGTCAAAAATTATTTTTAACTGAAACATTTGACCACTGAATCGATAGAGAAAAATCTCAGGTACAAAACGGTACAAAAATATCTGAAAACCGAAAACAAATATTTAGATTAAAAGGTCGGGGAAGTTAGTGTGACCCAAGTGTGATAGTGTGACTTTTGAAAACACTGGAACAATCCTGGTTACATGTCCCGTGAAAATAGCACATTTTCATAACTGTAAAAAAAATTTGTTTAAAAACTTGAATTTCACCGAAAATATTCTTGGCGTTTTGTTGTTCTTGAACTGCACTAAGATTTGAATTTTAGTGGGCCTTGGATTGCTATGTATCTATCACACATTGTACCACCGGACCACCCTCTAATTCAAAATCGTGTTTTTGGCATTATGTTTTTCACCCATTTTTTGAAGAGTGCTCACAGGCGAGTTACCATCCATTTTGTAGCTCATCTCACTGGCTACAAAATGACTGGTGATTTGCCTAACAGCAGTCTTCAGAAAAGGGATCAAAAACACAATGCCAAGAACACGATTTTGAACGAGGGGATTGGAATAAATACGGTAGATTTCAAACTCAAAATTTATTCATCACAAAAAAACAAAAGTGTGTAATAATAAGATTACAAAAAAACACTGTTTTCAGCAGCACATTGCTCAATTAAAGGCAAACATTTAAAATAAAAGACTCACAAAAATACAAAATATAAAAAAAACACACTATCAGTCTGTTAAATACAAAAAAATCAGAATTTGGCGGATCAACCAATATCTACAAAAATAAAATCAAATACAAAGTCAAAAGTAGCAATAATAATAATTTTTCTGTTCAAGACAATATTTTATTTTACTTTTACCAAAAAAATTCTGTTTTACTGAAATATATGGGGTTGTTACACAGTTAACTCGATTTTTCAAAAAAATTTGCCCTTATTTCTTGTTTTTATGCTATTTTTTCTCTAAAATTTTGAGCAGATCACCCCATGTTTGAAAGCCTAGAATGTTGGCTACCCAATAGTATAAAAATTTCTTGGTTTAGTTCACAAAAATTTCTTGGGTTGTATGTATGTGTTTTAATACAAACACTTTCGAATTATTTCTAACTATTTCGAATTAAAAGTTCGAAAATAATTCGAAAGTGTTTGTAATAAAACATATACATTTTTGTGAACTAAACCAAGAAATTTTTATACCATTGGGTAGCCAATATTCTAGGCTTTCAAATGTGGGGTGACCAGCTCAAAATTTTAGAGAAAAAATAGCATAAAAACAAGAAATAAGGGCAATTTTTTTGGAAAATCGAGTTAACTGTGTAACAATCCTAAAAATTTATGATTTTTTTTTTAAATAAATTAATTGCTTTACATCAAAAGCGAAAGAGAATCGGTGTGTGTTTGAAAGATTTCCTGACAAGTGCAAGCACTTGTCAAGAGGGTTAATGTGGTGTGTGCAACAAAATAATAAGGGCCGAATTTCAAATACCACATTTCCTCCATTAATTTTCCTATCTTAAAGTGGCAGAATGTACCTAATTAAGAGTGTCTCACAAAAATTAAATGAGTCGTGATTTTAAAATTTTTAAGAAAATTTAAAAAAGGCGGAAACAATGTTAATACAAAAAGAATATTTTGAAATACAAATTTGTCAATTTGTAATAAGGTTTTTTTAGCAAATTTTGTCACATTTGGGGGTCAGAATTGATAGAGGCTATGAAGTATTTGTTCCATATAAAAATCGGCAATAAAACTACAATAAATAGTAGGGTGGATCACAAAGTGGAATAGACGCATTTATTATAAGTAGTACAATGCTATTATATATGTGTGGTTTATTTATTTTCCAAGTTTTACAGCCAGAAAAAGTGATGAAAGACAATATTGAAAAGAGCAATTTCAACTGCTTGACGTGGTCAAAACAATGAATTTTATAAGGGAGTTCAAATTATAATTTACGGTATGTCCTTTTCCTTTCGACTCTCTTAATCTTAAGTTATCGGGTACACTTATTTCGAACCTAGACAATAGTTGCTGGGTTTGTGAGCACGAAGCTAAGGTTGTCGGGGGTCATTATGAAAAAGATTAATTTTGGAATATAATGGGTTAAATTGGCCAAACTTGAAGTATGAATAACTTTCCGCCGGGTAGAGTCTTCTCAGCCTGCGATTGATGCTGAGAGAAATACCTTCCTATATTCTCACACCTTTTTTCTAAACGCGCTTTATGAAAGCCAAACCAAGCTTTTCAAATATCACGTCACCACTTTGTGTTAACTTGGTCGTCCTAGGGCTAATTATAGTCCCAAGTCCCTTATGTATCTGGCTAGACAGCTCCAAAAGACTGCAAAAAATTTAAGAGAAAGAGCCTATGAGATGTAGGCTCCATTATCCATGGTTTTTCATAACTGACCCAGAAGCCATAGGTCATGTTCTGCTTTTTCTGTACGTTTGGAGCTGGGGAGCCAGATTCACAAACAACTTAGGCACGCTCTACGATAATACGCAAAAAAACTCATCAAAGTCCCCAGGGTCCTTTCCTTGTCAGACAAAAATGGCCATACCGTATTTCCTCTAATAGCTCCCCGGGGGAGTTATTTTTTGGATGCCCGAAAATAGGAAAATTTGGAATTCAATCTCGAGATTTTTGGGTGCTCAACAAAAATCTGAAAAGTGCAATCGGTAGAGCTCGCGGCAGCTTTGCAAAAAGTTGACTCTGGGCTGAGATATAGGTCCTCAAAGTTAGGGGGGGAGTTATTAGAGCAGGGAGAGCTATTAGAGGTAATACGGTAATTTTATTCCTCCATTACAAAACTAAAACCCATCGAATTATAGCCAAACAAATAAGCTATATTTGAAGTAGTACCTTGACCGCAAACCCTTGTTGGGAATTTTTCGAAAAGAAATCTGTGAAAAGTATACAGTAAATCATGGCTTGAAGTCCATCGTTGAAAACACAAATTTATGTATTATGACTAATTAGATTCGATGGTGCTCACTTATTTTCGCAAAGCACTAGTCTGGTGTAAATTTTACAATACATCAACAGTAAAAAAAATAGACCATGTGCCAAAACACGGCTGAAAGACGTTTTTTCGATTCTGGAGCAAAAGTTAGGAGGAAGAAAACATAATTTTAGAAGAATTTTTTATTGGTGGCTAAGGAGCTGAGAGTGGGCAGCTGGACCTAAGCGAACAAAGCAAAAGTAGGATGTGGACATTGTGTTCAAGAGAAAGAACTTAGGCACCGGTGAGACGGCTACGACTTAATTCTTCGGAATTGGCTGCTGAAAACGGGGGATAAGAGCAAAATTTTGGAGCCAGGAGAATGAGAGACAAGGTAGTAGTAGACATATTTTGCTATTTTTGCTTGACTTGAGAATATGGTCTACAATACAAGGGGAAGGTTAGGTAAAAATTGAAGGTGATTTTGTTGGATCAGACGACAACTTTAGCACATTTGGTTGAACTCGGCTAGAGGTAATTGACGGAGAAACAGCACAGGGGAGATGCTCTCATTCAATCAATCCCAAGCGTTTGGCGATGGTGGTAGTTCGCTTGCTTGAGCTACGGAGGAACTGAAATATAAAAGTTTTAATTTTTGAATGAAACATGTAAGTATGCATAAGTTGGTCGTTTTTCAAGGTTGTCGGAAAAGTTCGGCTTATATACATAGTAACCAATAGTTTTCTAGTAATTTGCAAAAATATTCATTCATAGTTTTGTAAAAGGTTTCAATTGAGTTTTTCAACAGGCCCACCCACACTTAGGCGAAACACGAGTGCCGAAACAATTGTAAATTATAAAAATTTTCAAAGTTTTTATTGTCTTTTCTTAAACATTTTTTACTCAATAGGACCGCCAGATTATAGCGGTTATTTTGCTAACAACAGTTCTACAAAAAGATTTTAAAAAATTGGGTGATTAAATCAATTTAAGTGGTGTTATGGGTGTATGTTTCGGGGTATGGCGAAAATGAAATCTTTTTGTAGAACTGTTGTTACCAAAATGACCGCTATAATCTGGCGGTCATATTGAGTAAAAAAATTCAAGAAAAGAAAATAAAAACTTTGAAAATTTAAATAATTTACGATTGTTTCGGCACTCCTGTTTCACACAACTCTGGGTGGGACCAACAGGAAATCTTTAAATTATAAACCCATCAAAGAATGTTGTTGTAATCATGCAATTAAACGTTTTCCTTGTCACTTGTCCGACTTCGATGCTGTTTGTCTTTTATTCCGTCGCCCCTGTCGGGTTTCGAGTTCTATATATAAAAGAACATAGTAACGAAAAAATTTTGGGTCGCACTCCTGACTTACACTGTTTCTGCGACATATGCCACTCGGATTCTCTGCGATCGGGAGGTGCATGTTGAATGCGCCACCCGATCGCAACACTTCCGAGAATGAGCACCTTTCGTTGAGAAAAAACAACTTACTTAGCAAATTCGCCATAAGTGACTGAATTGGTGTTGATGCACAAGGGGATTCCATACATTGGCACTCGCTCAGTGACATACTTGAAAAGACGGTCCCTGAGCTCGAACATTGATAGACGAGAAAGCTCTTTCTCCCACATCGGATCAAAGGGTGTGCGGTGCTGAAATTTTTTTATTAATAGCAGTCCAAAAAGCATAAAAAATTAATCTTACACAAGGATCAAAGAGTTTGGTAAAGACTCGCTCCCGTCTGGTTGAAGTGTAACAGCAGGTGCACATACAAGAGTGGAAACGCATTCTTCCTTCTTCCAAATAGCTGTGTTTCAGTGCTTCCTCGACGGTAATTCTCTTTTCCTGTAAGAAAAAGTAGTTTTTTAGAGACTTTAGAGACCGACTCTCTGGAAGTCAAGGAAGGGATTCTGATTGTGACCTAGGGGATCTTCGACCAATAATTATTATTTGCATATTCTTGTTGGACGTACCCAATTGCCTGATAAATCTGGCTCCTAAGCTTTAGAAGTCCGCAAAAAAGTACAATGGGCACTCTAAAGTCCTAAAAAACACCTCGATATTTCTTTCATAACTGACGCATGGGGAATAGGTCATTACTTCACTGTTTGTAGGCTTACAGAGGTGGGGAGCCAAATTCACGCTCGACTTGAACACACTTTATAATAATACGCGTAAACGAAATTTCATCAAAATTTCCCCAGGTCAAAGTCAGGGTTCCTCCCTTGTTAGAGCAAAAAAAATTTCATCAAAATCCACCCGGGTCAAAGTCAGGGCTCCTCCCTTGTTAGAGCAAAAAAAAAGTAGTAAGTCAAAACGACTAACCGGGTCAAATTTAAGCATCTCCTGCAGCAGCAAAATGGCCTCGTGGTTGGACTGATGAGTGAGGCTAAAAGCACTAGGTAAGAAAATAGTTTTTTTTTCTCTGAAATCAGTCAAATTAGACCTACCTATACAAACGCATCACATTGGCTTGACGTGCAGGCGCTCTCAGGACATGGTTGCGGGCACCTTCGCAAGCTCCTCGCATTTCATCAGCCATTGGAGTGCCAAGTAAGTCTATGATCAAGTTTAGCTGTTCAATTGGACCTTGGGCTTGGAAGAGAATTCTGCGGCCGAGAAGCTCTGCGAAAATGCATCCAACCGACCAAACGTCTACTGCACCAGTGTACCTGAAATTGAAAGTTTGTTGGATTTGCATTGATATGAACGGTGAAAATGTTATTATGAAACCCGCCAAAAGATGAGATAAAATAGATATTTTATGGTTTCAATCAGATCTGGCTGAGTGTCCGTAAGTCACTGCAAATTTTGAAGGAAAAAAGTCAAAACTGATGAAAGTGACCCACCGGTGCATAGACATTTCACCCATTTTCGGACAAATGACCAAAAATGAGTGAAACCTTTTTTTTCCTTGGTCACAGAGCCAACCCCCCAACCCCCACCCGTCCCCCTTCCCCTGTTGACTTTTTTGCAAAATTTTTTTTCTGTGAAAGTTCCAAAAATTTGTTTTAACCACATGTTTGAGTCCTTCCTAACTAGGGTTGCTGAATGGGTACAAAGATAAAAATACCCGGGTAAACACCCGGGTATTTATTTATTGAATTATTGAATGTATGTAGAACTCGCAAAATTTGGCAAAACGTTTCATCCATTTTTGGACATTTGTCCGAAAATGAGAGAACTTTACAGACCCACTGCCACTGAGTAGCTGGTGACTCATCCCAATTAAAAAAAAAACTGGATATCACCCAACCCTAGTTTGATCAATTTTTTCTATATCTTGTTTTGAGAACATTAAATTTTCAATGCGTGTGTGCAGTTTACTCCCGTCGCAAAAATTGCAGTGACCGCGGCTTAGTCGAGCTGTCCTCCGTCGCTGTTTTGAACGGGACGAAAAACGGCCGAAAAACGTTTTCGAAAAAATAAGACGACCGGCTGAAAGGCAGACATAGAACAATTTTTTTAACTAAAATATGGTCATTACGATAAAAAAAACTCACAAAGTTAATGCATACTCATTTGACTCATTAGGTAAACTAATGAGTCAAATGGCGGCTTTATGCTAGGTGATCATGCTTAAGGTCATGCTTAACGTGCTGTTATACGTGAAGCTGATTTTTCAACCAACACAGTCCCATCGAACTTATCAAAAGAGCAACTACTTTGACAGTTAATTTTTTGGTGCTGAAAATCTTGGGATTCTGAGTTTTTACCTTGCTGATGTGCTGTAAATTTCAAATTTTAGCAAAGCAAACTGGTGGTTCTATTGAAAAGTTATCTCCTTGGAAGATGTCTCGCAATCTGTCGTGCGATAGTCAGTTGAGTTTGTATGAATTGGACTCCATATACAGGTATTTCTCATTCCATATTTCTAATAAAAAAGAAATTCTAAAGCCTGCTTTAGCATGAAAGAGACTCATTGGGAGCTGAAGCAAACTCTGGAGATCCATGGTGGTGGTGTGCTCAAGAAGTTTACCAGGCAGGATGATCCCGACTCTATTCTCTATGATCTCAAGGTTCCGGGAGGCAAGACAGTCGTGCTTCAGAAATATCTCAATCAGAAGTCGATCCACACCTATGATCCTGAGACGGGCAAGGTCCGCTACATTTCCAGTCAGTAAGAATGCCAGATGATATTTTCAAGGAACAGTACAATCTCTCATTTGTTTTCTGTGCCATGAGTTGTAATAAATAATTTCCTATGTAGAGTTGGTTGTGTGTGTGGTCGACCTAGTAATATATAAGTCGTCCTAGCTAGGGTGAAGGTGCAATTGCTGATTATGCCCACTGCCAATCATTTTTTGGTGTCCTCTTAGTTTTGGATTTTGAACTTTCGGCTATGGCCACACACATTAGGGCTGGCTTAGAAGTGTATGCCAAGCTTGCATATACGAATAAAGTTAATATACAGTTCAGGGTCGTCAGTTTTGTTGATCGGTAGTTAACCCATACCTAGATTAGATGTGGCTGGCACTTTATCTTTACTTTATCTGGACTATTCTTTCCTGAGTTACTCTTGTGTGCTGAAATACGAATCCGTATTTGTCGACATAATTTTTGACACATCCCTTATTTAGTGAGATGCAGTCAACTCTCTACGGAGAAACCTTCTTTACAGCGTCCACCTCTCATTGGGTCCGGGTTGGATAGGTCCCGAGGGTGATGCTATTTACAGAGATGACTGTACTACTAACTGTACTGCTCCTTAGTTTTCCGCAGTTATTCTCTTCGCATGATGCTGGTCGCATCCTTCACTTTGAGTCGTATCGCAGCACCAAAGCCACTTTTTGAAATCTGCTGGTAAATTTAGATTCTCAAGTTTTCTCTATGTGTAAATTTTGCTCAAAAATTTACTAGTTTTTCAGCTCAACTTTTTGGTGTGCCAATCTTTTGATTTTATTGTTTTCTAGTCAGTTAAGGCAAATCTATTGGCTAAGACCCTAGCTTATTGCTACGTGCACAGATTAAAACTGCACTCTTATCGTCTGTGTTCACATATACTTTCACAAGTGCTTATAAATTCATACCCTAAAAGGGTAGCTGAACCATAATCAGTTTTTGTTTCCCTGCTAATTTATGCACTTTTTTTCTAAGTATTCTAACTTTTTTTATATTCTTGTCTGGTTTTTTTTGCTTATCCATTAAGAAAATCCCTACCTTCTGGTGCCCATCAAAAGCTCTGGTGCGCGGTAGTACTGTGTGACCACTTCGTGTGTCATGTTCTGAGTGTCATTTGCATCCCAGATTCTGGCCAATCCGAAATCGCAAATCTGAAATTATTTGATTAGTCTGTTTGATTATTAGGGGAAAGAATCGGGATTTTACCTTTAAAATGCAGTTGCTGTTGACCAGCAGGTTGCCAGGCTTGATGTCTCGGTGAAGCACATTGGCTGAGTGCAGGTACTTGAGGCCACGCAGTATTTGGTACACAAATACTTTAATGTGATCAGCTGTGAGTGGCTGAGGAGAGACGATTATTTTGTGCAAGTCACTTTGCATAAGCTCAGTCAGCACATAGCTGAAAAGGGATTAGATAAATAATTTGTATGGAATAAGAGTAGGGCATGATCCGGTAATTTGGTCATACTTGATACTCAATTTCTTTTTTTGAATTGGGAAACTAAGTTTTGGCAAGGTGATTTGTCCACAAATTTTCAAAAACTGATCGAGTAAGATGTCTGATATCAAAAGGGCATCACATTGACTCGGGTATACCTGGGCAGAAAATGGCTACCCTATCTAGAACCTTCATAAAGGAGTATGGCCAGCTAGCGACGATTTTTTAAAATTTTTTTTTGATAATTTCAAATAAAAATACGCATTTATTTGTCATTATTTTCCTGGATCCCTTCTGTGTCAAAAACTTTTTGAGTCATCCGAATCACAAAGCATAATTTCAAAAGGATGCCTTATTGCCGAGATATGACCTTGAGTTCGAGTGCCCATATTTCAAATGACGACCATCATACTTTGGGTCTTTTTTTAAATTTTTCTTTGTGATTTGGATTTCTGAGAAAACTTTAGATATTGAAGTCATAAGAAAAAAATATGTGTACTTCAATAAAAAAAAACATTAAAAATTTCGAAAAATACCGTATATTCTCTATTAAAGGACCCCTCTCTGATAAAGGCCACCTCAATGACCTATATCTCAACCCAGAAAAATAATTTTGCAAATCTGTTTTTTGCGTTTTCTTAGTTAGCACGAGTTTATCTAATTTCACTTTTCAGATTTAGGCTTAGCACCCGAAAATCTCAAAATCATATTAATTTTTTCCCAACTTTTTTAGGGTTGAAAAATAAAGGCCCCGGGCCTTTAATACAGAATACACGGTAACTTTGGCTAACTGGCCAGTGGTTATACATCGTTACTTTTGATATAACTTTTTTCTTACTTTTTCGCCAAAAGGTTACCACTTAAAATGTAGGCCAAAATCTCAGCTCCATTTTGAGTAGTAACTTTCTTGTAAAATACAACAGTTTTAATATTTTAAATAAAAGTTTTAAAAAGTATAGGTTTTTTTCTGGATTGCAGTTTAGAGCGAGGTAGGTACCCCTTAAAATTTTTTTGTCTATTTTTGTTCCCAATTTTTTTTCACATTCCCTAATCTCGGCAACTTTGTTGTTTTGTTTGTTCCAATTATATGTTAATAATAGTGTTTTCCGGTTGCAACCAAAGAAAGAGATAGATCTAGACAAAGGGTCACTCTGAGGTCAACCCACGTGCCATTCGGTTCCTTCTTCTGCGCCATGGCGCGCCAAGCCACCAAATCTCGAGTCTCTCTCACCCTCTGCCATTTTTGTTATGCACTCTATAAGGGCTTTTCTCTCTTCTCCCTTCCTTCTTTATAACACCTAGTGGTGGTTAGACAAAGCGAAGCTTGTAGAGTCAATCAGCACCCTCTAAAGTGGCCCTCTCAAAAATCATCACAGCTGTACTATTCCCCTCCCTCGTGGTTTAATTGAATGGCCAGTGGACAACCACAATAACAACAACAATTATGGGGTGTTGGCGGTGCTGGGCTAACTTTTGTGGTGTTGTGTAAATAAATATAACTTTGAGGTTGTTGGCAGAAGGTGTTACCCTAGTCAGGTGGTATGCTTTTTTGTCGGGTCAAAAAGTTGTCTAAAAGTTCAATTCTCTCTGGGTGCGTGGATGCGTATTTTTCGAATGTTTCGAATTTCGCTGATAGACAAACTTTGGGTCATATTTCAGCAACCAAAAAAAAATCAGTTTTCTGTGATTCTTGAAGGAATTTTGTCTACCAGTTGTTTCAGAATTTTTTCTGTCAACAATGGGTTTTTTATATAAAAGTACAAAATTTCACAAAAAACCTATGTTTACTTTTTTATGTGTCTTTTTTTGGCGGTTGCTTACTCCTGTCTCATCACACATTTTTTGTTAATAATACACCTCTAGTTTTGCAGCTACAGAAAAAGAAGCAGGTGACTACTGCCTGTCGCCCTTGAAAACCGCCTGTTGTATTTAGTAGTGGAAAAATAGTGAGGGGCAAACCAAGTAGTAGTAACCCTGGTACCTAGCCGTACCAAAAGAATGAAAAAGATGACCATCAAACCAATAAGTTTAGCAAAAGAGAAGAAGGAGGAGGAGCAAGGCTAATGAATAATAAATATGATGCATGATTAGTGGTGGTCACTGTTATTGGCCGGAAATTGAACAATGCTTATGCCAACTGACACCACTAGCATTGTCAAGAATAGTATTATTTCGACATGCCGACTAATTGCTGGGTTTGACAGCACATTTTCAACAAGCTGTAAAATCTTCATTTTTGGTGTTTCAGAAATTTCGTTTGAACTATTTTTTAGATTTTGCCTATTTGCGTAAAACAGTTCAAAAACTTTTTCTGAAACGCGAAAAATGAAGATTTTACAGCCTGTTGTAAATGTGCTGTCAAACCCAGCAATTAGTCGGCACTTCGAAATAATACTACCGTCGACAACCCTACACACAGTTGGAAAAAATTAAGCCGGTGCAAAAATATTACTTCCCGTGTATAGACTACCGCTATCTGATGGACTAATCCGGTAAAGACTAGTTGAAGAACTTTTTTGTATGTCCTGTAATCATGGTTTTCCTCAAAAATGACAAAATATCTCGGATGTGTATTTTTTCAATGTCACTTTATAGCCGTATTTTGGTGGCAAATCGCTGTTGCAATGTCAGACAAACTTGTGCAGAATTAAAAGCTGGATAACGATGACCAATATCAGAATTGCTAAATATTTTTAAAAATGCTTTGAAAATTGAGATCAAATAAAAAATTTGCCAATTTTTTTTCTAGTGTCTTGTTTTTTTCGGCTCCTCAATTTTTTAAGAAAATTTTATCAAAAAAATATTTCTGATGTTGATGCTACTAATCCAACTCTTAATTCTGCGAAAGTTTGTCCAACATAGCAAGATTGGTTTGTTGACAAAATGTGGAGCCAAAACCACATTTACTTCGGGAAAAGCCATTATTGGAAGAACTATGGTACCTAAATCCGATTGGTTTTCAATCACCTATACCCACACCAATTATCCATTGCGTGCCGAAATTCAACAGGCTGTAAAACCTTCATTTTTTTGCGTTTCAGAAAAAGTTTTTGAACTGTTTTACGCAAATAGGCAAAATCTACAAAATAGTTCAAACGGAATTTCTGAAACACCAAGAATGAAGATTTTACAGCCTGTTGAAAATGTGCTGTCAAACCCAGCAATTAGTCGGCATGTCGAAATAATTTCACCTATTAGTTTTTTGACCGATTGGTTTTACTATATAAATTGAGTGAGCTTATGATCTAGAGGAATAAAATAAATTTGACATCCATAGGAAAATTATTATATTCCGTGCACATCCAACCGCGAACTTATGCATCACCCCGCTATTTTGGTTGTCAGAAAGTTTTTTACTAACAAAATTTCATGATTTGACTTCTTGATGGGTTTCAACATTTAAATTTTTAAGAAACTAGCAAAACATTTTAGTAGGTTGTATAATAGAAATAAAAATTAACTCAGATGAATTGCTTGATGGGTTTCAAAATCTAAAATTTTCTACCGACATTTGAATCCTGGAACCCATCAAACAATTAAAACTAATTCTTATATTTTAAATTTTTCTGAAACTCGTTAGGGCATCCGGTCGCCAGACAACCAAATATTTTCAATTTCGGTGTGCTGCGTTAGCTTATCATACGTTAAGGGCGTTGTAAAATAGACTAACATTTCTTGAAAGAAGTGAGGATTGGTGGGCTGAAGGATGTCCAGAAGGCTCAGCACCTGCAATATAAAGCATTAATCTTTTAATTCAGATTTATTTTTTTCTGAATTTAGTGTTGGATTGCTATTTCATGCTATTTCAAATTTTCTACTTACCGTATTTTCTCTAATTAAACCATCCGCTCGAACTTTAACCTACCTCCTCAACTTTGAGGGTCTGTATCTCGCGGCAGAGTCAATATTTTACAAAGCTGTTTTTTGCGTTTTCTTAACTCCCATGAGCTCTACCGATTCCCCTTTTTAGATTTTTAATTTTCACCCAAAAGACTCGATATCGACTTCAAATTTCGAAAAATAAAATTACCGGTGGTTTAATTAGAGAAAATACGGTAGATAAAAATTTTATAAAAAAATATTCAGTTGACTCTCGATATAACGGACCCTCGAAAAGTTCGTTCCCGCCTAGGGTTTGACACTATTTTTGGCCCGATTTTTGAGTCTTTGGCCAGTTGTCTTTGGCTGGTGTAGTCCAAAACATCGGATTGCGATTTTACCAATCGTTCCTGAAAATCGCAATAGTTTTGCCGAAAAGACCCGTGCCTCTCGATATAACGAACACCTTTTTTGAAAATAAATGTCCGTTATATCGAGAGGCGCGGGTCTTTGCGGCAAAACTATTGCGATTTTCAGAAACGACTGGTAAAATCGCAATCCTTGCGATGTTTTGGACTAGAACAGCCAAAGACAACTGGCCAAAGGCTTCAAAAAGCGGGCTAAAAAAGTGTCAGACCCTAGGCGAACGAACTTTTTGGGGGTCCGTTATATCGAGAGTCGACTGTACATTTTTTAATTTATTGGATAACCAAAAAATGGAATTCCCGTACTCTCAGGTTCGACCCCGCCGGTGTGGTACTATTTTTTTTGTTAGAATAATACTACGAAAAAATTTGTCTAGTCATATTCTCGGTCAAATATATATTTTAGGACTATTCCACCACCAGGGATTTTTTCTCTTTGGTTCACCTCGATTTTTTACATTCTTCTGAACTAATTCTAAATGTAGTCATGCAAGTCATGCAAACCTTTATTATTTTTAATGCAAACCCCTCGTAAATTTTGCAATGGCTTCTTAACTCGCGCACAGCCACCCTTATTTCAGGTGGTCACCTCAGCCATTCTCCTCAAAACTGGGTCAAACATTTTTTTGGTGCACTCCACTTTTCTCTCGCCCATTCATACATGCAAATCTCTGCTGCACACACAAAAAGGAAGTAGTAGTGTTGGTGATTGGGTGTCTACTACTTGGCAGAGACAAGCACCCACACCCTATTCTCACGACCCACTCGTGACTACACAAAGGCTGCTCTTTCCTGCTGTGAATATCTTCTTGTTTGTGTCTAGACTAGGTCTATTTGCCCACCTTTACGTCATATTTTTTGACCAGCACTAAGAGAAACTACCCTAAGATGACCTACTTTTGGGAGTCTTGAGCTAATTTTTTTTGTTGAAAAAACATGTAGGTTCGATTCCGGGTGTGGGTTGACGACTTTTTTGCAATAGTTAGCTGTAGGTTCTAATTCAAATCTGGGTTGGCTTTTTTTGGAAAAAATTGTTGTAGGTTCGATTCCGGGTGTGGGTTGACGACTTTTTTGCAATAGTTAGCTGTAGGTTCTAATTCAAATCTGGGTTGGCTTTTTTTGGAAAAAATTGTTGTAGGTTCGATTCGGGTGTGGGTTGACGACTTTTTGCAATAGTTAGCTGTAGGTTCTAATTCAAATATGGGTTGGCTTTTTTTGGAAAAAATGTTGTAGGTTCGATTCCGGGTGTGGGTTGACGACTTAAAAAAATTTAGATTCTGAATCCAAAGACTGGTCTTAAATGGACACGTTTTTCCCAATTTTTATTTTAAATGCAATATTTGGGCTGTTTTGCTGAACAATTCGGTGTTGTGAGGTCAAAGAAAATAGTGCAAAATCAATAGTTGGATTGGGAATATCTATATCAGGAATGCAAAACTTTTTCAAAAAGGCCTAAAAATCAATAAAAATTAAAATTTTTTTTTCGATTTACTATTGTAGCAAATCAATTTTTAGGCCATTTGAAAAAATTGCAATTCTGTTGTAGATGTCCCTAATCCAACTTTTAATTCTGCACAAGTTTGTCAACGCCAAATTGTTATGCCGCCAAAAAGGCGAATCAACTTATTTGTGTCAAAATAAAAATAAACTTCAACAATCAAAACTTGGGTGGGGTCGGGATAAAGGATAATAACCGGGGTTTTATATAGGGTATTTTTTAGGCTTAGGCTTCGGTAGGCCAGCGCCCGTTAGGACAGACTAAGGGGGGTTATTTATGACCCTTTTTAGGGGGAGGGGGGTTATTTATGACCCACAATCTTCAAAATAGCTTACATTATCATGCTGGAAAGAGGCAAGCATGCGCAACTCTCGGAAGACTCGCTTGCAAGAGGCCAGATTTTGAAAGACATTAGGCATTTTCTTCAAGGCAACTCGCTTATGGTCTCTAGGGTCAGTCACTGACCTGAAGAAAAACAGAAAATTCAAACCCAAAATAGCAAAACCCGAAAACTTACCAGACCACACCAAAAGCTCCGTAACCAATAGGTCGGTCGGCCTCGCCCCTCTTGGGGGAGGATGGACCGTTGGCGGGGTTGGTAGCACCAGCGGCCAGTCCAGCGGCTATATGGTGGTTGGACAGAAGAGCTTTTACTAAACTATTGGTGGTTCCAGGAGGCTGAAAATGACAAGGATAAAATTTTGGTATTAGCTAATTTCAAACTTATTTTTGGCGGCTCAATTTTTAAATGCCAAAATTTTTTTTAAGAAATTTTATTTTGGTAACACTATAGAATCCCCGACCCTCCACTCCAATCGAAAAAAAAATTTCGACCCTACCGGAGTATACGCCCCCTAAATGAAATTTTTTTAAAAGTGTTTCCAAACACCCTATATCAACCTAAAATCACCTCAGAAGTTCAAAAAGGACATTATTTTTGTGTTCTGGTCAATAAAAAATTGAGTTTTGGGCATTTTGAAATTTCGACCATTTGGCTGTTTTAGCATGTTTTGGTCACTGGAGCTGGGCAAAAAAGAGCGTCTAAATGCATTTTTGATCAAGAGTCTTGCTCGGAATTATGTCTAAGGCCCCCTGCCGCTGTCTTAACTCTTTTTCAGCTGCCAGATATGGAAATATTCTCAGATAAAAACAGTTATCCCTGCAAGTTTGGCAACTGCATTCAGCGCTTCTGCATTTCTTTCTGCATTTTTCTGTAAAAAATTTTCAAAAAAAAATCAGCTTGGGGGACCAAGGCAATTTTTTTTTATAAAAAATTTTCAAAAAAAAAAATAAGCCTAAAAAAGTGCAAATAAACACTTTTTGAAACTTTTGAGAGAAAAAAAAAAATTTCAGAAAAAAATCAACAGGGGGGACCAAGGCAAATTTTTTTTCCAGAGATGCGCATGCATACAGAGCCACAAAAAACGTGTTGCGCAATCCAAAAAAATTACCCATAGCAGCCGAAAGTACTCTAGAATGGAGCGAATCAATTCCAGAAAGATCATTTTTCTGATGCTACTCTTTTTTTTTTTAACCAAAAGACAAAGTAGCAAGTAGGGTGGAAGTGATTAGCAATTAGCTGCAGTCACATGCACACACACCGACAATAATAGGTGGAGCAGCAGCTTTTCCAGAACAACCCAAAGCGATTGACTGAATAAGGAGAGAATTAGCAAAAAAGTAGCAGCAGTCGATCAAATGGCTAGATAAGGGAACAGATGGATGGCTATCCGGGAAAAAACTTTTAACAAAATCCAGCGATATGCAGTTTTGGGGTGTTGTGGGGGCAAAGGGCTTGCTCTCTCTTTGCTGGCTGGCGCCGCTGAACAAACACAGCATATGTACAGGCAGTCGGCTGATACAAATCAATCGATGGAGAGGAGGGGTGGTTGGGTGGTGGAACACGCACACGTGCTCTGTGCACCCTGTGTTTGGTTGGTCTGGCCTGTGATGATCCGCCAAGCTGGTTCATCAGCTGGTTGGACAGACGGGCAGAAGAGTTTATATTTTTTGTTGTTGTTCTCATAAGTTGAAGAGCTCGAAGATCGTGAGCAAACAGACAATTAAATGGGCTGTTACTCGAATGACACCTAGCTTTTTTTTGGGGTGAATTTGATCCAAGTGGTGGGGTCTTTTTTGCCTAGCTGAATTTTGACTAGGGTTGCTTCATTTACTGGACAGATTGGAATTTGGAAAGTTTTCCGGTAGGTTTTGGAAAACTTTCCAGTCTGATTTTGACTATAACTATTGGCTCTATATGTGTTGAGGTTGCCCCCGAGAAAAAATGCCTTGGTCCCCCCTGTCGTTTTTTTTGGTTTTTTGAAGGTTTTGCCTTGGTCCCCCCTGTTGTTTCAAAAAAAAGTTTTCATTTTTTTCATCTAATTTTTTGCATCTATAAAGCAATTTGATATGAAAAATGGTCTCTGGTGCAGTAAATATTGAAATAAAAGCTATTCATTAGTGTTGTCGAGCCGGAAGCTCGAAATCGAGCTTCCGGCTCGAGGCTCGACATTTTTTCGAGTTTAGAGCCGAGCCCTCGAAAATTGCGATCCTCGAGCCGACTTAGGGGGTTGCACTTGGTATACTGTCAGGAAAATAGCCCTTTTCAAGTGTTTACGCAACAAAATGGACGAGTTATCCACCGCTTCAAATTCTTCCTTCTTCACAGCTCCTGGGAAAAAGCCAGCATGCTTTAGCCTGTCCGTTCATCAACCAAGTCAGCAAAGAATGAGCTTCAGTTCCGTCAAAATCCTGCTTCAGATGTATACAGCCCTTATTCCCTTTACAAGTTTAAAAGGCGCCGATTTGAATTTCAAAATTTTGACTAAAAGACCATGATACAACTCCCAGTTGCCAATTCGGGACGCAGGGTCTTTAGGTTGCTTGGGGTTGAGATGCGCACACCCACATACCTTAGACACAAATCACTCGAAAGTGACTCTGGATGCATGGGCGGCTTGGGGTTGAGATGCGCACACCCACATACCTTAGACACAAATCACTCGAAAGTGACTCTGGATGCATGGGCGGCTTGGGGTTGAGATGCGCACACCCACATACCTTAGACACAAATCACTCGAAAGTGACTCTGGATGCATGGGCGGCTTGGGGTTGAGATGCGCACACCCACATACCTTAGACACAAATCACTCGAAAGTGACTCTGGATGCATGGGCGGCTTGGGGTTGAGATGCGCACACCCACATACCTTAGACACAAATCACTCGAAAGTGACTCTGGATGCATGGGCGGCTTGGGGTTGAGATGCGCACACCCACATACCTTAGACACAAATCACTCGAAAGTGACTCTGGATGCATGGGCGGCTTGGGGTTGAGATGCGCACACCCACATACCTTAGACACAAATCACTCGAAAGTGACTCTGGATGCATGGAGGGGGCTTGGGGTTGAGATGCGCACACCCACATACCTTAGACACAAATCACTCGAAAGTGACTCTGGATGCATGGGCGGCTTGGGGTTGAGATGCGCACACCCACATACCTTAGACACAAATCACTCGAAAGTGACTCTGGATGCATGGAGGGGGCTTGGGGTTGAGATGCGCACACCCACATACCTTAGACACAAATCACTCGAAAGTGACTCTGGATGCATGGAGGGGCTTGGGGTTGAGATGCGCACACCCACATACCTTAGACACAAATCACTCGAAAGTGACTTTGGATGAATAAAATATGTATATACTCTGGTAGCGCCGAATTTTGCTTGAAAATTCAAATTGTTTTCCAAACCACAACTTACATTCAATCCATTGTTATTAATGTGTCTAGCATTGCCAGATGCACTGCTGGTGGAGGCGTTGCTGCCTGCGGAAGCCTTAATATTGCCGACCATCATGCCACTAGCTTGGTGATGATGGTTGTGGGCGTTGAAGAAGGCATGTTCCGCACCTCCATTCTGATGGTGTGCCATGTGGTGGGCACCTGCGGGCTGCATATTACCACTGGCTGTGTCCTGCATCCCATTGCCGGGCTGGTTTGGAGCGCCTGCCGGCTGTCCAAATATCATGTTTGGCTGTGGTCCGGCCACAGAGTTGGACAAACTGTTGGACACCAAGGCCATACAATTTCCCGCTGCGGCTGCCAAAGCTGCTGCCGTCAACTGGTCCGACTGAAGTGGTCTTTGCTGGTGCACACTGGTGGTCGGGTGGAAGTGCTGTTGGGGTTGTAGTGGTGGACCTTGTTGGACCACGAAGGGAGTAGTGCTGTTGCTGTTGGCGGCTAGCACAGCGTACCTCTGCTGACTGGCGGCTAACGCTGCTGCGGCAGCTACGGAAGAAGAGGTGGGCAGAAGGTCGTGGTGGCTGGTGGCCGCCGTTAGGGAAGATGAAGAGCAACCGCTGGAAGAGTAGCTGCTGCCTGCAAATGGGAATAAATTAGTAAAAAATAGGTTTTTTTTTAATTTTGGTACTCAAATTTATTTGAGTTCTTATACAGTATCAGCTATTTTTTACTTTTTTGGCAAAATTTTAAAATTTTTATATTTGAAACTCATACTTTTTGGTCGGTTTAAAAACGAAAAAGGGCTAAATTGAACCTGAGCCGGCCCCCCACTCACCTGAACCTGAGCCCCCCAGTCAAATCAGCTTGGGGGACCAAGGCAAATTTTTTTCAAAAATTTTTTATACCAATAGTTTTTTGTATAAACATGATTAAAAAATGTTTTTTGAGGCTTTAGATGAAAAAATAGTGCAGTCAAAAATTTTCGAAAAAAATTTGCCTTGGTCCCCCAAGCTGATTTGACTGGGGGGGGGGCTCAGGTTCAGGTGCTCCCGAATAAGTTAAAAAATTGGCAAAAAAATTTAAAAAAAAAATTTGATTTTTTTGGCCTTGGTCCCTGTAGTGCAAAAAAGTCAAAATTTTTAAATTCCCGCCAAAAAGTCCAAATTTTTAAATTCCCGCCAAAAAGTCCAAATTTTCAAATTCCCGCCAAAACAAAGTTTTTGTATTTATCGTTTTTTGGCAACTTCTAGACTGCATTTTTGAAGCAAGGGCAAAAACAATAAAATGCAAAATTTCGTAGTGGCGGGAATTTGAAATTTTTAACTTTACGCAGTAAAATGAGAGATTATGGCAAAAAATTCAAATTTTTGAATTTTTTTGTCGATTTTATGACTTTGGCATCAACAAACCGACAAAAAAATTTAAGTTTATATAAAAAATGTACAAAAGTTTGAAAATCGGCCATAAAGTTAAAAACAAGCAATATTAATAAACAACGCAATAATTGGTTCTTATCCTTTATCCCGACCCCACCCTAAGAGTACCGGGACACTGGAAAATAGTCAAAAAATGGATCAACTATTGCATTTAAAAAATTGTCAAAAACCGAAACAGCCAACCACTTTCATGGTACAAACCCATGAATACCCCACCACCACATCCCCAAACCCCCCTTTAGGGGGTTATTAAAAACCCCTTTAGAGGGGTTTTGGTTCTTATCCTTTATCCCGACCCCACCCTAATTTAAAAGAGTACCGGGACACTGGAAAATAGCCTAAACGTATGGAAATTGAACAAATTTTTGTCAGCTTGGTCCTACTGCACAAAGAAACTCTGGTATGCATGCATGTTTTATGCCGCCAAAAAGGCGAATCAACTTATTTGTGTCAAAATAAAGTTCAACAATCAAAACTTGGGTGGGGTCGGGATAAAGGATAAGAACCCAATAATTGGCTCTATTTAAGAAGAGGTACCATTTTTTGCCTTGGTCCCCCCTATTGATTTTTTTGTAAATTGTTTCACTTGCTTTATAATTCTATTCTATCAGTCTTCTATTTGTGTTGTATTGTATTTATTTCTACTTCAGCCATACAACACCCATCCACCCAAAAATTTCTACTTTTCAGGCATACTAACCCCATTTACCCCAATATTTCAAGTTTTCAGACTCACGACCCCCATGCCCCAACCTTACTTTAGGCTTAGGTCTTAGGCATAGCGTTTAGGCTTAGGATATATCATTTCACATACAAACAAACCTCAAGAAACACAATTTGTATGCCCGCGGCTTGCAAAAAAAAATCAATAGGAGGGACCAAGGCAAAAAATGGTACCCCTTCTTAAATACAGCCCAATAATTTCTGATGCGGGATTATTAGAGAAAATAAAATATTAATTTGGGAAAATTTTCAGAAACGAGTAAATTAACACGTAGAACTTCAGCTGCCCTTTTAATAATTTCACTATTTGACGTGTTTTGACGTGGGGAAATTGAGAAAACAACAAAACGATTTAGAGGAATTAGTGAACATTTTCCCTAACCACTTCATGAACTAATTTTTGCTCCCGTTTTTTGTAGTATTCAAAACAACAGAAGTAAAAGTTGTTTACAGAGGCGAGCAGGCAAAATTAGTGTTTTGAAAAAGCAGAAGAAGGAAACCAAAAATTATAGCAGGAATCCCCATAAAAAAAATTGTTACGACGTTTTTCAAAAAATAAGTTACAAACATGCATTTTTCCAAAACAAAAAAACTTATACAGCAAAAAAAATAACAAATGAACAGACAGAGAGAGAGGCAGAAGAAATTGTGATGCTATTTTCAGCCACAGCTTCAATGGAGTCAAGAATGGGTTGTTTTGTGTATATGTGATTTTCGTGACACACCCGAAATAGCTGTCAAACAAAAGAGGGTTCATCTGATCGTGTCTGCTGCTAGAATGTCTGATGATTGGGATGGCTAGACATTTGACAGTCTCGAAAAATGGTGTGGGGGTTGGGATAATATGTGTTTATGGATAGGTAATAAAAAATTGGGGAGTGGGATGATGCGTAAGTGGTCGGTTTTTGTAAAAGCTCAAGTGCACACCCCCTTTTTTGAAAGATTTTTTGTACTTTTAAATAAAAGTACCCATTTTTTGCTGAAAATTTTTATTCTGAGGCACTTCAGCAGGCGAAAATTCATCAGCAATCCGAATCATAAAACAGAATTTGAAAAAAATACTTAGTCGCTGAGATATCTTATATAGTATTTGGCATGTGTGGGTGGGTAACGCTTTTTTACTTCGAAGGCCAGAACGGGTCGTAGATAGCGAAATCACTTTTGTCGCTAATACCATCGTGTTCCCCAGAATGTCAGCTTTCGTTTAAAAAAAAAGAACAGGCGAAAAAAATGAGTTCTAATAGGGGATATACCTATTTTTATGAATGAAGTAATAGCCCCTCATTGAAATTTCGAAATAACTGTACTGTACTTTACTATAGAGGCGCCGATAGGCGCCTGTGGTCCCTTGTGACCTAAAGTTGGAGTAAAGTTAAATGGTCATTTTTTTTAATATTGACACTCCAACTTTAGGTCATATCTCAGCGACTAAGTATTTTTTCCAAATTCTGCTTTATGATTCGGATTGCTGAGGAATTTTTGCCTATTGGAATGCCTCAGATTAAATTTTTAAGCTGAAATTGGGTACTTTTATTTAAAAGTACAAAAAATTTTTCGAGGAGGGGGTGCACTTGGGATACTGTCGTCGGTTTTATTTGTCAAAAAAAAATCGTGTGTTCGATTCCCACTTGGAGCATAACACTTTTTTTTGCTTTTTATAAAAAGCGCTCATTTTCGGTCTACAGTCTAGTCTCGTTCATCCGACAACCCCTCAAGTTCGTTCCCACCTAGGGTCCGACACTTTTTTAAGCCAATTTTTAAAATGTTTTTCCAGTTGTGTTTGGTTGTTTTAGTCCGAAATATCGCAAGGATTCTGATTTTGCCGATCGTTTTTCCCAAATCCTTTTACGTTGCCATAAAGACCCACGTCTCTGGTTGTATCCGACACCTGATTTTTAAAAATCAGGTGTTGGATAAACCAGACTAGACTGTATTATATTTGTTCTGAGAGACTTTTGTATGTGAAATTTCTTAAGGAATCCGAAACACAAATTTATTAGTCGCTGAGATATGACCATAAGTTAGACTGCCAACGTTTTTAAAAAGTGACTCTTGAACATATGGTCATATCTCAAATTCTGCTTTAATTTTTTGGACTTTTGTGAAATTTTTTCGTACTAGGGCGAACAAAAGCCTAAAATGTCGTATAAGCTTTAATAATTGCATATTTATTTTAGAATGCCTCGGAAGCTAAAAATGCCAAAGCAAAACAGAAAGAAAAGGGCCGGCCGTCAAACTGAAGGATCTTTCGAAGAGCATCATGCAATCAATGGTTTTCGAGTGGGTCGATCGAGTGGGATGGATAATAGAAGAAACTGGAATTTCTATGAAAACTGTAGACTATAGAAACATCAAGAAGTTGGAAGAGCAGAGAGACGGTGAGCGACATCAAGCTGAAAGCAATTACAGCAGCAGCGCACTAACAAAAAGTTGGATTTAGACAAAATCATGATAGTAATACAGTCAAACTTCGGTTATCCGGCACCCCTGGGGACCGGCCTCAGGGTGCCGGATAACCGAGGTGCCGGATAACTGGAATGTCAGTTGACAAAGAATAAGCCAATCTCAGCCAAGTGAAGTATATTTAAGGTGCCGGATAACCGAGGGTGCCGGATAACTGGAGTGCCGGATAACCGAGGTTTGACTGTACGAATTAAAAAAAACGTGATAATAATAATAAATAATAATAATAAAGAAAAATAAGAGGAATATAAAGCGATTTCTTGCCGTAGATCTAATGATCTAGTGTGACGCTGGGAGGTGGTGTAGGAGGACTACATAAAAAGGGGAAGCCCACGCCGTGATTATTGTTGTTGTGCATGCATAAAGCAGCAACAAAGTAGCTGCTCCCCCACCACTCGTTCCACTGACGGAATAGAAGCACAAACAGCTGAAAAATGCACAAGACACATTGGTAACACATATATAAGACAAAACGCTGGTGCAAGAGACAGGGAAAAAAGAATTCGCACCAGCTCCCACCAATCAACTACATGATCCAACTCCCAAGTCACACGACAGAAACCTGAATATTGCAGACACAAACTTGCTTTTAGTCTGCTTCCTTTTGACAAAAAAACATCTGGAAGAATGCGAAAAAAACTCAAAGCACTCATTTGAACAATGAAAATTATTTTTAGAACATGAATGTAAAAATATCAATTTTTTTAGTAAATTACTCTGTGAAAGCATTGTGGTGTGGTGGTAGAGTGATGGACTTCTCCATTTTTCGGCTTTTAGGTTCGAATCCGTCAAAGCCCAAGTGCAACCCCCCCTTTTCGAAAACTTTTTGTACTTTTAAATAAAAGTACCCATTTTCAGCTGAAAATTTTTATTCTGAGGCACCCAGTAGGCGAAAATTCCTCAGCAATCCGAATCATAAAGCAGAATTTGAAAAAAATATTTAGACGCTGAGATATGATCTAAAGTTGGAGTAAAGTTAAATGGTCATTTTTTTAAATGTTGACACTCCAACTTTAGGTCATATCTCAGCGACTAAATATTTTTTTTAAATTCTGCTTTATGATTCGAATTGCTGAGGAATTTTTGCCTATTGGAATGCCTCAGATTAAATTTTTAAGCTGAAAACGGGTACTTTTATTTAAAAGTACAAAAAATTTTTCGAGGAGGGGGGGGGTGCATTTGGTATACTGTCGTTCGAATCCAACTAGTGACAATACTTTTATTTTTCAGCGTTTTTATCTATCCTAGGGGTAAGATTCAACGAAAAATGCGATTTTTTATTTAAAAAAATGGTTCTACAGGAAAAATATCAAGAATAAGAAATTTTTCGAAATTTACACCAAAACGTGTGATGCCAAGCCTTGCTTTTAATAAAAAAAAAACTGCGAAAAATTTCGCACTAAGACAAAAAAATTCAAATTGCAAAAAAGAAACCGGTAGTTTTCTGTCTTGATTAGACACCAAGAGAGTTGGGAAATTTGCAATAATAATCAAAAATTGTGTCCTGCAAGAGGTAGCACAAATTTCAGCAATTGCTAAGCTAATACCTCAGAAAAAAATTTCAATATTGCTGCACTCAAATTAATTGCCTGCTAGGGCTTTTTCATAAAGTACACAAAAACAATCCTTCTAGTTGAAATCAAAAAGGAGAAAAAGCAAAGTTCAAAAATTTTATTCAGATGACATAAATCGTGAATAATCTGTGTATTCATCGAGAATTCACAAAAACATGTAAGTTTAAAAAGGAGGAAGGAAATTTAGCTTATATGAGCTGAATTAGCACACACAAAAACACATACACACAAAAGCGTAATGAAGAAGAAGGAGGAGGAAAATGGCTAACACCAGGAAATGGACAACTCCCTAAAATGACTCTTGTCTGCTCCACCCCCTAGACGCCCTCAATAGGGTTTTTGGAAGGGGGAGGGGGAGACAGGCAGGGTAGAGGTGTGTGTGTGTGCCGGCGTGGTAGTCGCTGTCGCCACTGGTCTCAGAGTGGAGGCCAGTTGATACGCCCTTGTACGACAGACCACGACCTCTCTGCGCTGTACTGCCTGCTGCCCAGTCACTGCCAACCATCAATAACTCTTTTCTTCTTCCTCATCTTTTCTCTTAGTGAATGGGCAGAGGGGGGAGAAGGATATCCCCTTCCCTAATTCACTCCTTCCTTCTTTTTACCTACATGTGTGTAGCCAGAGCAGCAGCAGCAGCATAATAAAGAGCTGAGACCAATTTATTAAAAGAGGTACTAGGAACAAGTGGGTAAATGAGATGTATCAACAAACAACGTTTCTTTGTATTGTATTTTCTTTTCTTGTTTTTGTTTAAGACACACTTAGATGAGCATAAACAATATGGCCGTGAAGAGAGCACATTACAAATGTTTAGATTGATGACCACAGATTATGAAGATATACATGGAGGCTGGAACTGAGCGGAAATTGATAGTTGACCAGAGATACTTGCTAAGATATTCCAGAGTTTTGACGCAACCAGACCACAGACTTAAGAAAGTTGTTAAAATAAGCAAGAGTTAAGCAGCAGGAAGACCCGGGACTCGAGATAGTCGCTAAGATTGACCAGATTTTTGTTGAAGACAGACTAGAACCACAAGATACTTGTTGAAACCGACCAGTGTTTTGCTGCAGACAGACGTGGGACTCGAGACAGTCGCTAAGATTGATCAGATTCTTGTTGAAGACAGACTAGAACCCCAAGATACTTGTTAAGGTAGACCAGTGTTTTGACGCAAAAAGACCGAAAATTCTAAATTTCTCAATATAGTTATAAAGAGTGTTAAAAACAGCAGCAGTTTACCACATGACTTGCCAATGATTTGAAACAAAGCAATCGGAAGAAGAAGAATGAGAGCAGAGTTCCTTTTAGGCGTTTCCAACAGATCATGAATCGATTGCTCTTCCACAATGCGAAACCTTAAACATGATAAATTTTTTATTCAGAATTTGAAAGACTGATGAAGAAATCAAAAACCATGAAATCACAGGACAGAGACAAAGCACAAAAAAAGTTTCCTAGAAAGGACATTTAAAGTGACGCATTTGCCAGAGCTTTCCAGAAATTAATCGATTACAAAAACGTTAATTTTCAAACCGAAGCCACCGTTTGAACAAAAAATCGGCAGCCAGACAACACAATTTAAAAAATTAAGGCGCAGTTGTAGATAAAAGCCATCAAAAATTACATGAACACTGAACAGATTAAAAAATTGTCGTATTAAGAAATAAAGCTGTAGAATTATGGACTAAAAGAGTGGCAAAGAGCAAAGTCTGCATTCAAACTAAAATAGAAAAAGAAGGAACTTAACTATATATATGCACCTTCACAGCCAAAAAGTCCAGAAGAAAAATTACAGACAAAAAAGTTGTTCACACAACTTATGCAAAGCACATTTATTAACGTGTCGAAGAACAAAGAGTTTTAATCGTTTCCTGGTAAGACAATAAAAAACTTAAATGCGATTTCTTCTTAACAATTCTATTCTTTAAAGGGCAGATTTGCCAGAAAAATTAATCGTTAATTTATTTAAAAAAATATTAAATTACATAAGACAAAAAGTTTAAAAAAAAAATAAAAGGCAAAGCCCTAACGAAAACCAAAATTTCGGAAATAAACTGAAAGTTTCGAATAATAATTTGGTTTTCAGTGCTATAAATATAGATACCGTAAGACCTTGAATTATCAAGTCAACCATGGCATTGTGTTTTTGACCCACTTTTTGGTGGTAAAAGGACACTTCGCACCGGTGCGAACTGTCCACTTGACTATTTTTTAATAGAGATACCTACTTTGGCGCTAGTGGAGAATCCGTGTCCAAAATATGCCTTGGTCCCCCCTGTTGTTTTTTCGTCAAAAAGAGCTTGGTCCCCCCTGTTGTTTTTTCGTCAAAAAGAGCTTGGTCCCCCCTGTTGTTTTTCGTGAAAAGAGCTTGGTCCCCCTGTTGTCTTATCAAAAATGCCTTGGTTCAAAACAAATTTTTTAATTCAAAAACAACAGGGGGGGGACCAAGCTCTTTTTGACGAAAAAACAACAGGGGGGACCAAGGCATATTTTGGACACGGATTCTCCACTACAGACCCTACTTTTATGTAATTTTTTTCATTTCAAACCACACCAGTGGCCGAAATTTCCTCAGGAATTCAAATCACTGAACAGCATTTTGAAAAAATGTTTGGTTGTTGAGATATAGGCTAAAGTTGGAAAACAAAGAGTATTTTCCTATTATGGATCATATCTCAACAACCAAATACTTTTTCGAAATTATGTTAAGTGATTCTGATTTCTGAGAAAATTTCGGTTACTGAGGTGGCTTGAATTTAAAAAAAATACATAAAAGTAGGTATCTCTATTAAAAAATAGTCAAGTGGACAGTTCGCACCGGTGCGAAGTGCCCTACTTCCCTTTTTGATGACTGCTCTCAGGCAAATTACCATGCATTTTGTAGCCAGTGAGATAAGTGAGATACCTGAGAACAGTCATCGAAAGATGGGTCAGAAACACAATGCCAAGCGCACAATTTTGAATGTACAGTGAACTCTCTTTATAATCAAGTCGGAGGGACCAGAACAAAATTTCGCTATAACGAGAGTTACCTTATATTGAAAGTTTGTTACACCGAGAGTAGACTGTACATGGAGAGCTGGTTTTGTTTTGTGCTTGACAATTAGAGATTTTTACGGCCACTGCATTGAAACTTTAAAATTTACAGAAGCCACTTAATCGAGGTTTAGCTCTACAGTTGACTGCAAAGCTAAATGCAGTTAACTGTACAAAACTACAGTTGATTGTAAAGTTAAATACAGCTAACTGCATTTAGCTTTACAGTCAACTGTAGAGCTAAACCTCGAGTTAACTGTACAAAACTACAGTCAACTGTAGAGCTAAACCTCGAGTTAACTGTACAAAACTACAGTCAACTGTAGAGCTAAACCTCGAGTTAACTGTACAAAACTACAGTCAACTGTAGAGCTAAACCTCGAGTTAACTGTACAAAACTACAGTCAACTGTAGAGCTAAACCTCGAGTTAACTGTACAAAACTACAGTTAACTGTACAGCCACAATTAACTAAATAGTCGATTTAACTTACCTATTTTGGCCGGAGTGCATTTTACGACCCAGCCTAGAATCGCCGGAAATCATGTTATTTCAACGTTTTAGTACACAAAACGTACTTAAAACATGTTTTTAGGATTGGGAAGACCATTTTTCGTAAAAAAAATTTTTGAACGAAAAATTTTTTTTTTACCTTGGGGGACGAAGGTCAAAGGTTTTCGAAGGGTACTTGGATGCCCATATTTATTGACTTTTTACTTTATTTTTCTCACTGAAACTGGGCATAAACAGTCTCTATATGCATTTTTGATCAAGAGTCTTACTCGGAATTATGTCTAAGGTAAGTGAGTGCGCGCATCTCTAACCAACCAAGCCCGCTGCCCCCTTTGGGCTTGGTTGCTTGGGGTTGAGATGCGCACACCCACATACCTTAGACGCAAATCGCTCGAAAGTGACTCTGGATGTATGGGCGGCTTGGAGTTGAGATGTGCACACCTACATACCTTAGACACAAGTCACTTGAAAGTGACTCTGGATGCATAATGCTCTAGTAAAAAGTCAATAAATATGGGCATCCAGGTACCTTTCAAAACCCTTTACCTTGGTCCCCCAAGGCAAAAAAATTTTTTGTTCAAAAATTTTTTTTACGAAAAATGGTCTTCCCAATCCTAAAAACATGTTTTAAGTACGTTTTGTGTACTAAAACGTTGCAATAACATGATTTCCGGCGATTCTAGGCTGGGGTCGTAAAAACTATCAAATAAGGCGGGAGTCCTCGCAAATTTTTTGTTACAACCATGCTTAATTCTCATGCTGACTTTTTTCGAAAAATCACCATTTTTAAGCAAAGTCTAAACCAGAAACTCTCACGAACTGCAAAAAACCAAAAGCCAAAGCTCGCAAAAAAAATCTGCAACAAGAGACTAAAAAAGAAAAGATTTGCATTTGCACACCGTCCAAATTAAAAAGTCTGGTGAGTTCAGGGAATGCACAGCACGAGACACAAGGGCATGCTGAGAAAAGGGTTGGGAGGGCTTAGGCTAGACTCCTTTTTATAGGCTAGACTTTTATTCTCTGACTCCTAACATGCTGTGCTAATAAAATTGCTTTTACTTGACATCCTCCTTTTTATATGTGTAGCAATTTTGTGAAACCCACGAGTTTTTTTTATGAATAAAAGGTGGGAGAGGGACGATTCGTATTCCGCCTTTTTTCGTATTCGGCCAGATTCGTATTCCGCTTTTTTGGTATTCGGCCAGATTCGTATTCCGCCTTTTTGGTATTCGGCCAGATTCGTATTCCGCTTTTTTCGTATTCGGCCAGATTCGTATTCCGCTTTTTTCGTATTCGGCCAGATTCGTATTCCGCTTTTTTGGTATCTCGCTTTTTTCGTATTCTCGCAGAGTTGTGCCACTTCAAGTCTACATCGATAGGCATCCGTCCGGCCGACTCTCCTCTTCGCTCCTGGAATCATCTTCTACGCTGGACGTTGTGCTGACGTTGTTTTCTTCGCTGCTGCTCATCTTGACCTAGAACACAATATAGATAAAATGCGGTATAGCCAACTCATACAAATAGCCGAATTTAGTTAGAATACAAATCTGGCCGAATACGAAAAAAGCCAAATACAAATTCCGCAAATACGAATCGTCCCTCTCCCAAAAAAGTTGATGCACACCTGAGAAAAGCAAAGCTCGATTTTTATTGAAATTTTGTATTCAACCCATACTTTTTTTTTTTAGTTTACTTAGTACAATTAACGTTTTTTAAATTTTTACTTGGTAATTAGCTGGATTATAGGAAGGATTAGTTTTCAAAATGCCGAATAAAATAGTAAGTAGTTTTTTTGAACATAGGGTGTTTTTTCAAATGTTTTATCTGCACTTTTTTGTCATTTATCGTAATTTCTCTAAAGTTATTTTTCAACCCTTCAAAAATTTGACAATTTTTAAGCTGACCTTAAGATTTTCGGATGAAAATCCAAGGAAATCCTACTCCCTACTATGAAAATCCTACTCCCGCAGAGGTCGTGGGAGTAAGGAAATACAATGAACAGTTTTGTAAAATATTTGCTCTGAGCTGAGATATACAGTCTGGTCCAATTTTTCTGCAGGTTTTGCTTTGGTCATAACTTTTTTATAACGCTTTTTTTTTTAAAAAAACGGTTGTTCCAGGTCGACTCCGAATTAAAAAGCAAATTTTTTGGTATGTTGTGTCAAAACACGATTTTTTTTCGCTTGGTCCCCCCTGTGGTTTGGGTCCTGGTCTGTGGATGGCCTCTGGGTGGGCAAGGCCCAAACCACAGGGCGGACCCAGCGATTTTGACGCAACATACCAAAAATTTGTTTTTTCATTCGGAGTCGACCTGGAACAATCGTTTTTTTTAAACGCGTTCTAAAAAAATTATGACCAAAACAAAACCGGCAGAAAAATTGGACCACCCTGTAGGTACTCAAAGTAGAGAGGAGGAAAGTGCTGTTTTTATTAACTGTGTCATTTATTTTTAGAATAAGTCGAGATTTGCGTCTAGCTTTCGTCAATTTCAAAGCTACAAAACAAGAAAATAGAACGCAAAAAAGGAACTACAAATCTCTTTAAGTTCGCTCTAAAAAGTGAAGGAAATGTGCACGCTGAATGGAGTTCTCTGGTGAGTTATTTGCTTTTTTCTGTCGATTTTCTTACTTTTAGACACGAGGTGATGTGTATAATCAACAAGATTGTGGACGACTTTCCAAGAAGAATCAGTGCTTGCATCGTAGCTAAGAGGAAAACATTTTGAGTAAACATTGTTGTTGTGTGATTTGGTATCGTGACGGGAAACATGATACCGTAAAACCTCTAATAAACGTCCCCCCCACCCCTACAGTTAATCATTTTCAAATTTGTTTTGCTTTTTTAACCCCAACATTGTTTATTTTTTAAAACGTATGACCACTCATTGTGTAGAGTTTGGAAAGATCTACAAAATGAGTGGTCATACGTTTTAACAAATAAACAATGTTGGGGTTAAAAAAGCAAAACAAATTTGAAAATAATTAACTGTAGGGGGGGAGGCGTTTAATAGAGTATTTGCGGTAATCGATTCAAAATATGTTTAATTTGTTGGAAAAGGGTTACCTACGCAAAATTCACCGTTGATTAACTATATGAAATCAAGTTTAAGAGTATTTCAATATCTAGAATTTTTAATAAAAATAAGTACCATATTTCCTCTAATAAAGCAGTCCCCCTAAATTCAAAAAACGTGTTTTTGTGGCATTCTGTTTTTGGCCCATTTTTCGAAAACTTCTGCTATGCATGTTACCACTCATTTTGTAGCTCATCTCACTGGCTACAAAATGGGTGGTAACTTGCCTGAGAGAAGTCTTAAAAAATTGGGTCAAAATCACAATGCCAAGAACACGATTTTGAACGCAAGGGGGGCCGCCTTATTAAAGGAAATACGGTATTCACAGAATTTTTCCTCTACAAAATACCTGATATCAGAAGTTTCGAAAAAATAAAAATTTACGGAGCTAGTATAGAATCCCCCAAAAAAATCAGACCTCCTAAAAATCGTTGTAACTACCTTTTGGAACAACAAGTTTAGGCTTAGCCCTTAGGCTTAGGGGTAGGCCAGCGTATGGAAGTTGTGACTAATAAGTGTTTTACCCACTTTTTCAGGGGGGGGGGTTGTGTATTCTATACTAGGGTCAAAATTACCAAAAAAAGATAGTTACAAAACAATTGAACGTAATCCTGGCTATTTCAGTCGCTTATAAAAGCTAGAAAAATTGTCAACATTAAAAGAAAAAAGACCCAATAATCTGCAAACATAAAACTCAAAAAAAGTTATGGAACATTGTGAGATTGTTTAATCTCTAGAGAGACTACCAGGCCAAAGAGCGAAATTACGAATGCTGATAACCAGCTAGTGATAACATCAAAAGCACAGACACACACAAAACAAAATCAAGAACAAATCAGGCTTGATGTAATTGATGTAACCAGCAGCAGCAGCTGACTACTACTACAGGTTTGGCTTCTGCTCAACAACTCTTCAAAAAGGCAATTAGAAGAAGGTGGTAGTGGTGGAATAATGAGCATGCTTATAACAACACACACACTTTTATATTCCTAATTGGAGTTTGTGTGGGGAAGTCTGGAGCTCAAACACCCACCTTACAGGGTGTTTGCCAAAATTACGGAGATTTTTTTTTAAATTTGTCAAGCACTTTTCTATATATCAGTCTAGGATTGGCGGTTCGGGTACCCGTTTTCGGTTCCCCAAATATTTCGGGTTCCGGTTCGGGTAACCGAAACTGGAAATTTCTGTTTTTTTTTTTGGAAGGAAAATTTTCAATTTTCGGGTTTTTTTCGATGTAGGGCACACACCTCAAGTTCAGGGTCTGACGAGTTTTGAATTCGATTTTTTAATTTTTTTTTCCGAAAGTTATTTCTCAGTCTAGTCCGAAATTTCATAGATAGTAGTAGTCCAATGGAAGTTTAGTGGTCCAATATATTCAATGTCCGAAATTTATTCAGTATTTTAATTTTTATTATTATTCAGATATTGTGTGGTATTTTAGTGGTATTTTTTTCATAAGGGCCACTTTTGTTAAAAAGGACTACTAAGATTTATTTGAAAAGGGAAAAAGGGCTTCATAGGGAGGGGAAGGGATGAAGAAGGGGCCACATATTTAAAGAGGCCCACTGGCAAAAAAAGTGAAGATGTTGACATAGTTTTGAATGCTGGGGCCTACCGCATATAGAAACTCTGGTATGCATGCTTTTTTCATGCATCCAGAGTCACTTTCGAGTGATTTGTGTCTAAGGTATGTGGGGCGATTCTTCGAGCGATTCTGCACTAGAACCTAATCATGTCGGAATCATGTCTAAGTAGGGTGCGCATCTCAACTCCAAACCAAGAAGCCCCAGGGGCTTGATGGGTTATAGATGCGCGCACTCACTTACCTTAGACATGATTCTGAGCAAGACTTAGGGTTGTAGTGCAGAATCGTTGTCCAAATCATGCTTTGTTTTCCCCTGTTTTTTTTTGAAAAGCAGCTTGGTCGCCCCATAACCATGATAAACAGGGGGTTGTGGGGTACCAAGGCATTTTTCAAGAAAAACAACAGGGGGTTGTGGTACCAAGGCATTTTTCAAGAAAAAACAACAGAGGGGACCAAGGCAAACCAAAAAAAAATTTTTTTCGAAAAATGTCCTTCCCACACTTTTTTTCGCCTTTTCCATCGGCTTCGAGGCCTGAAAGATGATTAGACCTTGAAAAAACGAGATTTCGGCTCCGTTGACGATTCCTTCCGAATTTTGTTTGAAAAAAAAACTCCATTTTATTCTGAAACACCCTGTACGCAACCACAAATGCTTTTTCGCCTAGATCTATTTCAAGTAGTGATGCCAATGAAAAGGCTCGAGCATGGTTAGCATAGACATAACTAGCTATTAATAGAATGATGTTATAATTAGCTCAAAAAAGTTGGTGAATGTCTGGAAATGTGGGAATTAGACCTGCAAAAAATAAGTTTGAGCCGACTGGGAAAAAATTTTTGCAGTAAATGTTTTCAAGTTTCTACTAGTGCTGGTGGTAGAAATCGGGTTTCAAGGGCATTAGCTGGTTTCTATTAGTTTGTAAAAACAGTTTTTGAAAAAAACGTCAAAATTTTCGGGTTCGCGAAAAAATGCCTTGGCTCCTAATAAAATCGAAAATTTCATAGAATCGATGAAATTGGCTGGGGAAAAAATATTGCAGGGTGTGTCTATTTGTGGATGAAGAGCTAGGTAGGTAGGTAAGTATAGTGCAAGGCAACAATCAATGCATTTTGTGCAAAAAAAAGTCGAATTTGCAAAAATTTTTAAAGACTATATCTTCACAGTTAAGTGTTTTTGAATAAAGGCATCAGTAGGGTTGGCGGTTCGGGTACCCGTTTCGGTTTTTTTTATCCGAAAATCGGAAATTTTCCAAAAACTGGAAAATTCGAAAGCCGAAAATTGTCGGATATCGGTTCGGGTCGGTCACCCGAAAAGTCCGGTTTTCGGTTCCGGTTCGGGTCGGTCACCCGAAAAGTTCGATTTTCGGTTATCGAATCGGATAACCGAAACCAAAAATGTCGGTAACCCGGCAAGCCTAGGTATCAGACAAGAAAATTAAAAAAAAAATTGCTGATTCGTTTCTAAAATTTTTAAAAGCCCTTTCATCTCAGGACAAAAAATTTTAAAATTTCAGGAAGTTTATTTGCTCATACTGTCTTTTTTATTGCGCGGGTTGAATTCCGGCTATGTGCATGCCACTTTTTCATTTGTAACTAATTTGTAATTAGCCCTCAAAAGTCTGAATTTCACGAGCAAATTTTATATTGGCTTTTTTCTTAGGAGTTTGTTGTAATTTTTTCGTTTTTTTTTGAACAAGCCTGTAGCCCCAGATATTGGCTTTCCAAAAAGCTATCAAACTTTACTGAATGCTTATAGGAATACAAAGATTTAAAGGTTTTTATACAATTGACCTTTTTTTAATCGAATTTTTTTTTTAAACCTATTCAGTAGATTTTGATAGCTGCTTGGAAAGCCAAGATCCGAGGCTACATGCTAGTGCAAAAAATTTGGTTTAACTGTACTACACCGCCAGCACCACACTCTTTCCCCAGAAATCTCTTTGGTCTCCCAAGCTAAATTGAATGCTGGATGAATAGGACGGTTCTTTTCCGTTATCCTCACCACCTCTTTTTTTTTTAATTTTTTCCATGTGTTTTTCTTATCCACTGCGCCACATTTTCCTATGCAGTTGATCTGGGGAGCCCCTCTAATGGAAAGTGTCTGGTTGCCGTTCTTTACAAGGAAATGGCTTTACATGGAAACGTCCGTGGACCAGTACAAGTAAGTGCTGGTGGTGCAGTACAAGTGCTTCTTTTAGAAGCAGAACTCACTTGTACTATACCCCAGACACTCAAATTAGCTTGGGGGACCAAGGCAATTTTTTGTAGGTGCATTGTAGTTTCGATGCATCGTAGGCAGGTGCATTGTAGTTACCGTATTCTCTCTATTAGACGCGCTTCCTAAAGACGTTTCACCCCCAGTAAGTGAATAACTGAAATGATCGTTAAAATTTGCGCGTTTTTGAGTAATAAGTTTCTTTGTACAAATGAGTCTGTTTTTGGCTGCGAATAAATAGACGTCTGCTGGAATTCTCCGTTCAAGGCGAAAATTCGACAGTTCTACGATGATTGGATGCTCCATGGCGATAAAGAAATGACGAAAGGAGGGAATCTGAAAGCTGCACCAATGGCCATCTACCTGCAGTGAATCCTGGACGCATGAGAAAGCTTGCCGAAGTCGCTTCAAATCATGTGGGCTCACTAATTCAACTGATGGAAGCGAGGATAACCAGACACACTGCTTCAAGGTAGATGGTCCAGTGCCTAGTGGTCGAAGCAAGCTACAAATGGCGCGGGAAGAAAAGAAGTTGGCTGAGCTCTTAGAAGATATAGATCTCAGTGAAGACAAAGATTCATTCAATGATAGTAATGTGTTCATTGAGTGTTGAATTGTTTGATTGTCTACGTTCTAAATAAAGATGTGAATTTAGAAGTTCGAAGAAGTTCGTTGGCAATTTTGATTAATTTTAATGGCTGGATTTTTTTGGCATAAAATTTTTACGAAACAAAAAATAGACGGATCCTCTCTAATAGACGGAACCTCTCTAATAGACGGGCCCCCTCTGAGGTGGGTTAAAAAATAGACGGGACGGCCTTTCTATCAGAGAGAATACGGTAATTGTAGTTTCATACAGTTAAATGTAGAGTTAATTTTACAGTTAACTGTAGAGTTCACTGTAGAGTTAACTGTAGAGTTAACTGTAGAGTTAACTGTAGAGTTAACTGTAGAGTTAACTGTAGAGTTAACTGTAGAGCCAAACTTCGATTTAGTGGCCTTCATACGTTTTATAGTTTCAATACGGTGACCTTCCAATTTAGTGGTTCCTTAGGCCTCTATATTGAGGTTTTACTGTACTGGAAGCGCATATTCACTATTTATTTAACTTTGTGCTAAAAATGTGCTAAGGGTGTAGTACAATTGAGTGTTGGGGATATAGTACAAGTGCTCCGAAAATTATAAAAAATTACAAAATCCCCGAAAGCAAAATGCGAATAAAAATTTTCTGGTGAAATTTAGACTTTTGAGGGAGCAATTCAATTTGAGTCCTTCACATATTTTCTCTGCTTCTGTTATAAAAAAAAACAAAATATTTTCTCAAACCAAAAATATTGTTTAAAAATGCCGAAAGTTTTAATTTTCTTAGCTCATCAAAAAATCAGCACACCCACAGCAAAAGACGCTCAAAAATGCGCATTTATCAAGCCTAATTTGGACAAATTATACTGCAATTTCAAAAGTTTCAAATTCAGCAAATTATTTTTTCCTTCAAAAGCTTGAATAATTTTGATCCGCAGTCTGTGAATACTGATAAGCACACCCCAAAGTTACTAGTATAAAAGTGCAGGGCAAATAAAATGGGTATTCAAGTCGAAAAAATGGTTAACTGTGCTTTTGTGTCCAGCGCTATTTTTGTGGTATTCCTAGGATTTGTGATCTCACAAAACAATTTTAAACAATGCTGCATGAATGCAGGAATTTTTTGCACTGAAATGTGTGTTTACCCTCCTCCAACCCCCACAGCCACAGGTTTGCCATTAAAATTTTTTTAGAAAATTTGATACAACTGTGTAATTGTGCTCCGCTTATTAACTGTGGGGCGCATTTGGCACTTGTGAGCAGAGTTTTCATTGATCCGGTTTTTTGCCATTGATCTGATCTGATCCAGGTATCAATGATACCTGGATCAATGATAATGGCTAAAAAATTCGCCAAAATTCGGTTGATCTGATCTGATCCAAAAAAAAAAATAAAAATGAAAAAATAAGTTAACTATTTTTTTAGTGAAAAGCTGAAAATGAGAATGCCTTTTTGTGGTCTTTTTCCGGCAAAATCTTGAAATCTGACCAATATAAGCCGGACCTAACTTATAATTTTATGTCCGGCTTATACTGGTCGGAATAATACTGGTCATAAAAGACCATAAAAAGCATTATCATTTTCTTGATAAAAAATGCGTATAGTGGCTCTTTGTGCCCAGCTCCAGTGACCAAAACCGGGTAGAATACCTAAATATAAGATGACAAGGGACCACAGGCGCCTATCGGCGCCTCTATAGTATTTCGAAATTTCAATGAGGGCTATGACTTCATTCATAAAAATAGGTATATCCCTATTAGAACTCATTTTTCGCCTGTTCTTTTTTTTTAAACGAAAGCTGACATTCTGGGGAACACGATGGTATTAGCGACAAAAGTGATTTGGCTATCTACGACCCGTTCTGGCCTTCGAAGTAAAAAAGCGTTACCCACCCACCCACACATGCCAAATACTATATAAGATACCTGGATCAATGATAATGGCTAAAAAATTCGCCAAAATTCGGTTGATCTGATCTGATCCGGCCCCAAATTTTTGGCCACTGATCTGATCTGATCCGACTATCAATGATCCAAACTATCATTGATACCGCTATCAGATCAGATCAGTGAAATCCGGATCAATGAAAACTCTGCTTGTGAAGTACAGAACCCCCCTCAGGGTCAAAATTTCAAAATTTTTATTTTTCACTCTTTTGTTCATTTTGAGCAAATTTTATTCCTCCAAATTTTATTAGAACGATTTATACTTTGCCTGAGCTTATGCGCCTGATCCAATTCTTTATTCGCCCAGGTTTTCATCTTCATTTTATTTACCTTTAGGCCATTATTAATGTTGCAGGAACAATTATATACTCTGACAAGTAGCCTTCCTACGTTCACGGAATTCCAAAGTTGCCTGAAGGGTACGAGCATTATAGCGTCAATCACAGCGAACACTTTGTCGATCCAGAAACCGGCTGCTGCACAAATGGGACCCTGATGAGAGTACTTGGCAAAAGTTCAAGGCAAGACATGAGAAACAATTCGGGACGGCCAGAACTCTTCTTTCTTCATACGTTGAGCAATTCTGCTGGAGGAGTGTGAACTAGAGTGAAAAATCATAATTTTAATTAATTAACCCTGAGGGGGTTTTATGCACCTCACAAGTACCGCGCATTTTATCATTTTCCGTAAATCCTGCTTAAACACCTCCTAAGTAACCGCTATGCAAAAAAACATTATTTCTAACACTTTTCTACACAAAAAATCAAATTTTTTTATCAGCAAAAAGTCGGATTTTAGTCAAAAAAGGTTTTCTCGAAAAATCGCATTTCTATACGCAAACCAACATGGTGGTCAGCAAAAAAAACTCTTCTTAAAAGATTCTTTTGTTTTTGAAAAAATCTGTGTAAAATTTTTTGACCCTACCGAGTATACCCCCCAAATGAAATTTTTTTTAAAGTGTTTCCAAACACCCTATATCAACCTAAAATCACCTCAGAAGTTCAAAAAAGACATTATTTTTGTGTTCTGGTCAATAAAAAATTGAGTTTTGGGCATTTTGAAATTTCGACCATTTGGCTGTTTTACCATGTTTTGGTCACTGGAGCTGGGCAAAAAGAGCCTCTAAATGCATTTTTGATCAAGAGTCTTGCTCGGAATTATGTCTAAGGTATGTGGGTGTGCGCATCTCAACCCCAAGCAACCAAGCCCCCTGCGCCCCCGAAGGGGATTTACTAAGTTATAATAAACAGAAATCAACTAAAAATACCAAAATTCAAGATTAAATAAAAATCGACTTTTTATAGAAAAAAGTAGGTGAAAACACCTTTTTTATCGTGTTCAACGTGTAGGAAATGCTTAAAAATGGTTAAAATGGTGTTTTGAAAAAGTTCAAAAAAATTTTCATTTTGGGGTATACTCGGTAGCGCCAATTTTTTGAACCAAGGCATTTTTTGTAAAAAGCCCATGCTTAACCAAAAATAATTTTTTTTTCTAGTGGTTTTAAGCATGGATCTAAAAATTTGAGCTCAATGTTGTTTTATTTTGCAGAAGCGACATGCCTTTCGGACAACTTCAACCCATTTATCAAATGCTACACCAAAGGCAAGAACAACCGAAGGTGCTGCAAAGACAAAGGAGTGGACAAGGTGGGGCAAGGCCAGTGTCTGGACCTGTGCGATGGAACTGGCAGATACACACCTGACTGGTACTCTATCACACATTTTTGGCAAAAAAAAACGATTTTTTTTTTAATTTTCAGGAAGTACTGGGCATGTCAACAGGTGGTCAACGACATTGCCGGTTGCAACAGCAATGCCTGAGCTGCATTACAAAATTTTCACTTATATTGTTGAAGAATTTTTTTTAATATTTTGCTAGTAAAGTTTGATAAAAATTTTGTGCGTTTTTTAACACGGGTCTTTTCACTCTCTTCACGTTTTAGCAATTTTTTGATTCTGACACCGGTAGGTGATTTACTTGTATAATTGCTTTCATAATATAAAAGTCGCTGTAAAATTTCGAATTCCGCTCAAGACAAAAAACATTCAAATAGTGAATTTCGAGTTTTTTTGAAAATCAAATATTTTTTGTCTTGAGCGGAATCTCTATATAGTATTTGGGACGGGTGGGTGGGTGGTTAACGCATTTGCGTACGTGTTTGGTCCCAAAGGAAAACTTTTTTTAGTGTAATAATTTTATTTGCATGTTTATGCTCATTCGAAAGCTCTTTTAATGGCGGAGGACCTTTTGCAATCAGATTTGAAGATTGCTGTGAAAAAAAATTGAGATTTTGACCCTTGAAAGTGAAAAGTGGTGGTTTTCAGGGTTAATCTTACGAGTGCCCATTTGGTCTCAAGGAAAAACTTTTTTTAGTGTAATAATTTTATTTGCATGTTTATGCTCATTCGAAAGCTCTTTCAATGGCGGAGGACCTTTTGCAATCAGATTTGAAGATTGCTGTGAAAAAAATTGAGATTTTGACCCTTGAAAGTGAAAAGTGGATTTATATTTAAATTTCAAAATACGATATAGGCGCCGACAAGCGTGTGTGTCAAGTGTTGTAAAGCTAGAGGGGTGACCGGTGATTACGAAAAATGTCTGGACTTTTGCAATGGAATAGATCCTCAGTATATACCCTCGAGTATTTACACAAATTGTCAAGAAATGAGGCAACAAATTTCTCAGTGCAATCATGATAGCAGATTTTGGAAATGATGCAAATTGTGTGGAAAAGGATGGATAAATAAAGATCCAAATGGCCACGTAGACCCCCGCCATTTGGGTGGGTGGGATGTATTCTATACTAGGGTCGAAATTTTGAATTAGGTGCAAAATTTCACAAATTTGCTCTTGAAATTTTTTTCTCTCTTTTTTTCTGCTTTACTTCACACTACAGTGACTTAAAAGCAACTTTTGAGGTTATAGCGGCATGCAGAAACAAGTTTTTTCTTTCACTTTCACCTACATTTTTGTTGCAAAAATAAAAATAGACGCAATTATACGCACTCGCTAAAACAGATCGAGAGCGGCGCTAGATCAAGAAAAAAAAGAATTTTTATTTTAATTCACCCAGACCCACTTTATTCCAAATGGCCATGTAGACCATGGCGAAAATTCCGCAGAGTTTCAATTTTTAATGTATCTGCTAGGAAAAAACAAGTTTCTGACACCAGATTCGTGTTTAGCACGGTCGATTGCAGATTAACCTTGTTCAAATTTAACTTAATTTTAATTTTCAAATTCCTTTCGAGACAAGAAACTTTTGAAAAATTTGATATTTTTATTTGGGCAAACCTTTTTTGCAGCTGATTTTCTTCTTTTTGCAGCTGATTTAGCTGATCTGCAAGGGGGACCAAGCACTTTCAAACAAAAAAATTTAAAATTTTTCCAAAAATGGTTTTTATGCTTTTTCTATGGTGTTTTTATGATCTTTTGAGCCATTTTCGCGAAAAAACATTTTTTCGCGAAAAAATTGCCTAGGGGGATCAAGGTCATATTTGAGGTGCCACACAATTGCGGACTACCTTGGTCCCCCAAGGCAATTTTTTTGCAAAATTTTTTTTTTCGCGAGTATGTTCAAAACATTGTAAAAACACCATAGAAAAAGTATGAAACCATTTTTGGAAAAATTAAAAAAAATTTTTTTTTGAAAGTGCTTGGTCCCCCCTGCAGATCAGAAAGGAGGAAAATTTTGCCCTTTTTATTTGACTATAAGTTTCAGATTCAAAGGGAATTTTGGAAGGCAATCGACCATGCTAAACACGAATGTGGTGCCAGAATTTGGTTTTCTCTAGAAGGGACGTAAAAAATTAAAGTTCTGCTAAATTTTCTCCCGCGGAATCTTGTTCTGTAAAATCTTCCGCTTGCCATAATTTTTCACAATTTAGGGTTGAACCAAAGATCTAGAGTGTCATCCTACTTAAAATAAGATGATCGTACTCAAGTATTTATTACTTTTGATGGTCTGCTCAGCAGTGACTATGGCAGAACAGCAGGACGAGGAATTTGCAGCATGCTGCAAAACTGCAGGATTCAGCTGCACTCATTTATGCCATGTAACACAAAAAATTCACTAATAAAAATCTTAGGTCGTCCGGAAAGTTTGTGCTTTTTTTAAATTTTTTGTCGCATTGTGTATTTTTCAAAGATTTTGTGACCATCTCTTAAAAGTTGACCACTAATTTTTTTGTAGCTGAGATTCTTAACTACAAAATGAGTGGTTCACTTTTAAAAAATAATAAAAAAAAAGAAAAAAACACAACGCCACTAAAAGTTTTCTTAAAAAAAACGCGCGAGCTTCACGGACGACCTCATATTAAACGGCTGTAGCTGAAGACGCATACCTAATAAGGAGGCTGTTTGGGGATGTTAAAACAGACTACTCACTAGTGTTCCAGACGGGAATTGCGGGCGGTTTTGCAATGGGGTTTTTTTTTATAGAAATAGCGGCAAAATATAATTGCGCTTTAACCGCGATTTTGCTATAATCAACTATCCCAATACAGTCAACGCTCCCAGTACAGTCAACTCTCAGTCAACAATGCAGTGAACCATCCCAATACAGTCAACTCTCAGTCAACAATACAGTCAACGCTTCCAATACAGTCAACTCTCAGTCAACAATGCAGTGAACCATCCCAATACAGTCAACTCTCAGTCAACAATACAGTCAACGCTTCCAATACAGTCAACTCTCAGTCAACAATACAGTCAACTATCCCAACACAGTCAACTCTAAGTCAACAATACAGTCAACTATCCCAACACAGTCAACTCTCAGTCAACAATACAGTCAACTATCCCAACACAGTCAACTCTCAGTCAACAATACTGTCAACTATCCCAACACAGTTAACTCTAAGTCAACAATACAGTCAACGCTCCCAGTACAGTCAACTCTCAGTCAACAATACAGTCAACTATCCCAACACAGTTAACTCTAAGTCAACAATACAGTCAACGCTCCCAATACATTCAACTCTCTGCGGTTAACCGCGGTTTTGCGGTTGCGCTTTTTCGAAGATTTGCGGTGCGTTTTTGCGGTTATAACCACGGTTTAACCGCACCGCAACACTACTACTCACTAAGAATCTCGGAAACAGAATCCACGCTTTTTTTTTACTTTTTCCCCAAAATTATTCAGTTGGCGCGGTTTTTTTTAGTTTCCAGTTGCTTATGCAGTTGTTGAAGTCATGTGATTGAGATTTAGGGCTACCAAATGAGCTATTGACTAAGTAAATATTGCTTAAAAAATTCAGATAAAATTTTAAGAATCCGCCCAAGAATCCTAACTCGAATTCGAGTGCGTATGCTTGGGCGGATTCTTAAAATTTTATCTGAGTTTTTGAAGCAATATTCACTAAGTCAATAGCTCATCTGGTAGCGCTGAATTTTAGCTACAAAATGGCAAGAACAGAAACTTTTTGAAAAATTTAAAAAAAAGTTATGGCCGTTTTCGTGTGACAACTCTGATTCAGCATCCGCAAACAGCCTCCTCATTGTGTATGCGCCTTAAAATATATATGCGCCTGGAAAACTGTTCCCACTTCTTGGTACACCCCCAAAATACTGATTTCCCTCAGTAAATTACTGATTTCCCACAGTAAATACATAAACAAGAGTATTTCTCGGTGTTTTCCAAATTGTAAAATTTATTTTTTGGATCAACATGTAGCCCTGAATCTCTAATTTCCTATAAGCTGTCAACTGGCTCAAGGTGTTCAGACAAAAATTGAGGAGAATATATTTTTATGAAGCTACTTTTTGTTTTTCAAAACCATGACTATATTTTCTCTAACTTACCGAGCCCCCAGAGGGAGGTTGAAAAATAAACCGACGCTCTTCTATAAAGCGACCCCTAAACATCCATAAAATCCACAAAAATAATTTTTTGAAATGGCGCCTTTTTTTCAAAATTTAGCGGATTTTTGTCTTATTTTAAGTTTTTTGTTTATGAAAGACTGTCGTTTATTATATTCTTTGTTGATTTTTATTAGTTTAGTGCTAATCAATGGATAAAATCCTGGAAAACTGTTCCCACTTCCTGGTACTCCGCTGAAATAAATTTGGTCCATTTTCGAGTGAACTTTTAATACAGGTTGTAAGATTATTTTTCAACCCTCCTCTGGGGGGTAACCGATTATTACGGAATTTATAAGTTCCGAGTTTTCAGTAACTTACCGGTAACTAAACGATAAGTCACTGGAATTTTAAGTCATCGGTCACCAACCCAACCCTATTCCAGACTACAGGTGGGAAATTTAGGAAAAAGGCGGGTGATTTCCGATAATAGGCGGGGAATGTTCTGTTCATCCTATATGTATTGTATGCTGATGTTGTGCTGAAAAATTGTTCGAACTTTTTTTGCCTCTCTTTTGGCGTGACGACGTTGTGTTCATATAGCGACCCTCTCTAATAATCCGACCCCCCAGAGGGAGGTTGAAAAATAAACCGACCGGTCGGTTTATTAGAGGAAATACGGTAGTTCTCCTACTTTCACACATCATATCGAGCCAGTTGATAGCTCATTAGAAACTAGAGATTCAGAGCTATATATTGATCAGAAAAAATAAACACCGAGAAATACTCATGTTTATGTATTTACTGCAGGAAATCAGTACCGTATTTCTTCTAATTGCCGCACATGTGCGCTTATTTTTCAATCACCCGAAAATGGGAAATTTTCAAATTCGATCTAGAGATTTTCGGGTGCTTAACCAAGATCTGAAAAGTGGAATCGGTGGAGCTCGTGGGAGTTAAGAAAATGCATCAAACAGCTTAGCAAAATATTCACTCTGCTCCAAGATATAAGTCTTTAAAGTAAGGGGTGTGCGGCAATTAGAAGAAATACGGTAAATTACTGCGGTAAATCAGTATTTTACTGTGGGAAATCAATACTAGCCATATTAACTTCATTCGAAATTTAAAAATTTCAGTATCCACCAGCTGATATTGGACTATTAGGTAAACAAAAAACTTTGAAATTTTTTTCACATAATTATGGAAAATAGCGGAGCGGCGAAAATTGCGCGCCGTAACGCACCAACCTTTTTTCTTTTAATCAAAAAGGTGAACTATTTAAGAAACTTTTTCAAAATATTATTACCATTTGGTAGCCCCAAGATTCTAGTTTCTAATGAGGTATCATTTACTGAAACATGCTTGCAAAATGTAGCACAAAAAAAATAAAAGTATGAAACAAATCAGTAAATCATGTTATTTTCTGATTTGTTTCATACTTTTACTTTTTTGTTTTTAACATTTTGGTGACATGTTTCAGCAAATGTTACCTTATAAGAAACTAGAATCTTGGGGCTACCTAATGGTGTTATCGCTTTGAAAAAAATGTTATAAAATTTACCTTTTTGATCAAAAGAAAAAAGTTGGCGCGCAATTTTCCGGCGCTCAATTTTCGCCGCTCTAAGACAGAAATACGTAAAAAAGAGATTATTCAGAAATTTCATGTATCATGAATGCATTCAACCAGTGGATTAAGTGCTACGCCAACGGCACAGATAACAGAGAGTGTTGTAAAGCTAGAGGGGTGACCGGTGATTACGAAAAATGTCTGGACTTTTGCAATGGAGTAGATCTTCAGTATATACCCTCGAGTATTTACACAAATTGTCAAGAAATGAGGCAACAAATTTCTCAGTGCAATCATGATAGCAGATTTTGGAAATGATGCAAATTGTGTGAAAAAGGATGGATAAATAAATATTGGCATTTTTTACATAGCTTATACTTGTTGATGATTAGAGTTGCGATATTCGCACGAATATTGAAATGGCCGCGAATATTCGCGCAAATATTCGGAATGTTCGCGAATATTGTCTTACTACTTTTGCAAACTGTGCTGCAGTCAACTATCCCAATACAGTCGACTCTCAGTCAACAATACAGTCAACTATCCCAATACAGTCGACTCTCAGTCAACAATACAGTCAACTATCCCAATACAGTCGACTCTCAGTCAACAATACAGTCAACTATCCCAACACAGTCAACTCTCAGTCAACAATACAGTCAACTATCCCAACACAGTCAACTCTCAGTCAACAATACAGTCAACTATCCCAATACAGTCAACTCTCAGTCAACAATACAGTCAACTATCCCAACACAGTCAACTCTCAGTCAACAATACAGTCAACTATCCCAATACAGTCGACTCTCAGTCAACAATACAGTCAACTATCCCAATACAGTCGACTCTCAGTCAACAATACAGTCAACTATCCCAATACAGTCGACTCTCAGTCAACAATACAGTCAACTATCCCAATACAGTCGACTCTCAGTCAACAATACAGTCAACTATCCCAACACAGTCAACTCTCAGTCAACAATACAGTCAACTATCCCAACACAGTCAACTCTCAGTCAACAATACAGTCAACTATCCCAATACAGTCAACTCTCAGTCAACAATACAGTCAACTATCCCAACACAGTCAACTCTCAGTCAACAATACAGTCAACTATCCCAATACAGTCGACTCTCAGTCAACAATACAGTCAACTATCCCAACACAGTCAACTCTCAGTCAACAATACAGTCAACTATCCCAACACAGTCAACTCTCAGTCAACAATACAGTCAACTATCCCAATACAGTCAACTCTCAGTCAACAATACAGTCAACTACCCCAACACAGTCAACTCTCAGTCAACAATACAGTCAACTATCCCAATACAGTCAACTCTCAGTCAACAATACAGTCAACTATCCCAACACAGTCAACTCTCAGTCAACAATACAGTCAACTATCCCAACACAGTCAACTCTCAGTCAACAATACAGTCAACTATCCCAATACAGTCGACTCTCAGTCAACAATACAGTCAACTATCCCAACACAGTCAACTCTCAGTCAACAATACAGTCAACTATCCCAATACAGTCAACTCTCAGTCAACAATACAGTTGTTTGAATGTTCGCACTGCGAACATTGCTCCCAAATATTGGCGAATATTCGAATTGGACAACCCTATTGATGACAATGAGAATTTGGCAAATTTAAATGCGCGCGGAAAAAAAATACAAAAAATACTTTTTGGACTATGTATTGTTAGACAAAAATATATAAGTATTCTGGGTAGCTCAGTAGCATAGCTGCGTTGTGTCATCATTGCCGGTCTCAGGTTCGATTCACATGTTTGCTCTGTTATTTTTGATAATTTATCATTAATATACAGGATGTGTGAAGAAATTTTAGGGTTTTAAAATGGCCGTACTTTTTTTTAAAGAGCGATGTTCGAAATTCTGTTTTCGCCAATCGATTTTTCTCGCCGACAATATTTTTTTGGTGTATAATGTCAAAAACACGATTTTCGCTTGGTCCCCCCTGTGGTTTGGGCCTTGCCCACAGGGTGGTTAACTCAAATTTCAAAAAAGGTGGCCAAATTCCCCTAAAAGGTGGCGTTTTCACTAAAAATTTTCTCAAAAGGTGGCATTTCTAAAGAATTTTGCCGAATTTTGCACAAAAATGCCACCTTTTGCTTTTCGAAAAGGTGGCAAAAAATTTCAAAAGGTGGCTAATGCCACCTTTAGGTGGCAAGTTAACCACCCTGCTTGCCCACCCAGAGGCCATCCACAGACTAGGACCGAAACCACAGGGGCACCAAGCGAAAATCGTGTTTTAGACATTATACACCAAAAAAATATTGTCGGCGAGAAATATCGATTGGCGAAAACAGAATTTAAAAAAGGTACGGCCATTTTAAACCCTAAAATTTCTTGACACACCCTGTATGATTAAAAAATAATAATTTCTGAATTAAAAAAGGTGTCCCGCGCCCATTTGAATTTGCCAAATTCCCAGTCATCAACAAGTATGGTCATTTAACCGCACAAAAGCGGTAAGCAACCAATGGGAATCGAACTTGGTCAATTTCTGTCGTTTTTTTTTGAAGTTTTTGTGTTTGCCTATAAAAAAAACAATTAATTATTGGCAATTTTTTTTTATTCTGAAGTCGATCCAGTAACCGAAATGTCCTCGGGAATCCTAATTAAGCAACAGCATTTTGAAACGAGTGCTCAATCGCTGAAATATGACTCATAAGAAGAATTTTCAATGACCACCATTCTATTTTTAGTCATTTCTCAACAACTGTTGCGTAATTCATATTTCCGAGGACATTTTAGATATTAGGGGACCTGAGAATGAACAAATTTTCTCAAAATTTCATTGTTTTTAATGAAAACACAAAAATTTGAAACCAAAAACCTACAGAAACTGTCTCTTTACAACTCGAAACCGGGTCATTGTAGGTCGTGGATATTGGGTACGATTCCCGCTCGAAAACATGTTTTTTCTTAACTACTACCCTATTTAATTTTGATTGAATTTATTATTTATGACCTTTGTTATCAATACCACCACTATCTAATAAAGCAGATAACAAGTAGATCATTTCCTACTTCAATACTTATCTTTAGTTGTTCGAACATGGCATAATTTGTGGGGACTCGTTTTCATTATTGTACTTGTACAGAAGAGTATCTATTTTTTCCAAATTTTTTTTCCGAGACAACCTATTTGGCTAAATTTTCTCAGGAATACGAATTAATGAATAAATTTTTTTGATTTTCGATTGACCACTAGTCGGAGAGTTATTTTTCAAAATGTCAGTAGACCAACTTACCTCAGCAACTAAGAATTAAAAAATGGTTAATGAGAAAATTTAGACTACTGTAAATGTTCTAATAGAGCCCCCCTCTCTAATAGAACCCCCTCTCGACTTGGAGGGTCTGAATCTCGGAGCAAAGTCAATATTTTGTAAAGCTGTTCATTGCATTTTCTTAACTCCCACGAGCTCTACTGATTCTGCTTTTTAGATTTTGAATTTTCACCTAAAAATCTCGAGATCGACCAAAAATTTTCCCGATTTTCGGAGGGCTGACCCCTAAAAAGTTGAGGGGTCAACTCGACTATGCTTACAGCCAACACCAGCAAATCCAAACTATACTAATTTTAACAAAATTTCACATGTGTTCAAAATATTTTTGCAGTTGTCTTATCACAACTACTTTACCAATCAAATCAAAATGTGATTGATTGCTAAAATGTGTGACCAGATGTTTCCAATATTTCTCTTTTTGAATAATTTTATCGGCTCTTTGCACCTTGCATTGCTGCTCTACAAAAGTGGTGGTATCAACAACTTCTTTGGCTGCCCTCTTTTCCCCCATTTTTGTGCAAAAAGTAGTAGTGCTGGTGCTTGCATACATGTGTGTGCTATTTCTGATTCGTCTATAGCAATTATTGATTTGTAGATTTTTTTTCGCTTGCCATTTCCACTCTGTTTTATGAAAAGGAGGAAAATATACGCGATTCGACATGCAGAAAGGTTTGCTTTTTTATTGTATAGTTGGTTTTTTGACTTAACCATTTACAATTAGTTTTTCAGGGAAGATGATGTCAATCCGTGCTGGTACTACAACAGTTATCTTACGAAGGACAATACGCCGTTATCTGATAGAGGACTAGTACAGGCTTCAGAATTAAATGAAAGGTAGATTTCTTAGTTGTATACAGTCGAGTCCCCTCAAAAGTTTGTCCCCACCTGAATTCTGACCGTTTTTATCTGGATTTTTGAAGTCATATACCATGATTAATCTCCTATTCTAGTCCGAAACATCGTAAGAATTTCGATTTAAGCAGTCATTTCTAGAGTTGTGCTAGTAAAACGGGCAATACTTTTTTTTTCTACCAAATTTACCCTTTTTTTGTACAAAATTTTCTTTTGCCTTGTTTTCTTTAATTTCCCGACCTTTTGTACAAAGTGATAACATCATCATGTAGCCCTGCTACATGATGATGTTGTTCAAAAAATCAAAAGTATGGACTAAATTATTTTTTTGACTTGGTCCATACTTTTGATTTTTCAAACAGAATTTTGAAAATATTTTGCAAAAAATTAAGCTTAGTTAGAAACTAAATTCGCAGGGCTACCTAATGCTGTTCTCACTTTTTTAATTAAAAAATTAAAGAGAAAAAAGTAGGGTTGTCGACTTTTGCACAAAAAATGAAATGGTGCAAAACTTGGGCGCAAGTTTTGCAAAAGTTACCAACCTTTGCAAAACTTGAGCAAAAGTTGAAACTTTTTATCGATAACACTCAAACATCAAGCTAATCGCTCTCACACAAAAAAATCAATATCATAATCAACATTTAAATCATTTGATTCCTCCTCATTTTCTACTTCTTCCTCGATTTCGAGCTCCTCTGATTCATCCACCTGATTTGGCTTGAAGAGATCTTTGTGCTCCAGCATGAGATTGTGCTTGATGAATGTCAGCTTTGAGGCCGTTTCAACATCAAGACTGAAATGACAAAGTTATAAAGATTAAACAACTATTCAGTTATATCTCACCGGTTGCGGACTTTGGTGTGGATAGCAGTTCTGATCGACCAATTCCTTTCACACGAAGCAGCAGTCATTTGGATGGACTGAAGGGCTCTATAGACGAGTGAGAGGGGCGAATCCGAATAGAAGTACGTCTAAAAGCTGAGTCCATCAACCGGCGGCTTTGCTTGCAATGCATCCCAGGCAAACTTGCGCTGTCCCTCCGCAAACTTGCCTGTTCTCGCTCTCCACTGTGCCAGCTCATAATCTAAACAAAAATTAGCTTATCAAGCACTATTTTAAGCTTGATATCATACATGATTCTCCTTGGTTTTCAGTATCTTGTTTGACAGTAGCTCCATCGCAGCCTGCACTTGTTCTGCTTGATTCCAGCCAATTTGTTAATAGCCTGCCGCGCTTCTGGGCCGATTTTGCTACACTGGTTCTAAAATAATGCAAGACATATAAATGCTTAAAAGAAAGAGAATGAGCAAAAAATGGAAACACACTGTGAGATGATGTGCCATTTCTGTTGCGTTCCCGATGTAGCTTGACTTTTCTTCTTGCCATTCACGACCTCTTCGCTCGAATCCAAAAACTGCCGGCTCCAATGCTTCGGATTAACCATTTTACTCCTAAAACGAGCAGCATCATTCAAAGAACGCATTTCCGGACAACAAAAACGAGAAAAATGAACCAAAATAAAACACCATATTCTAATGTCAACTTTTGCAAATTTGTCTCGAAGCGCAAAAGTTGCTTTCAACTTTTGCAAAACTTGCGCAAAAGTTGCAATTGCAAATTTTGCAAAACTTGCGATTGCCCAACCCTAGAAAAAAGCAAAACAAATAAATAAAATAAAAATTGGTGCAAAAAAAGGAAATTTGGTATAAAAAAAGTATTGCCCTAGTAAAACCTGCCGTTTCCAATATGACACCCCCTCCCCCTCTTTTTGAAAAGGCTGCGGTTATTTTCATTTTTTTGTAAAAGATTTCTGTTATATCAAAGGCTGTTAGCCTTATTGGTAAAACTGTGTCATTTTCAGGAACGACTGGTAAAATCAAAATAGTAACGCTTTTTTTAAGACTAGACTTGAAACCAATGTTCTTTACGGTTATCAGGCATGGTGACAAAAATTTCGAGCCCTACCTAAATTTCGGTTATCCGAAATTTCTTGGGAACTTTTTTGTCAATATATGACCTAAAGTAGGATGGTCGTCATTCTAAATCTTCGACTTTAGGTTGATGATGTCTTGCTAGCCGTGCACCCTTTTCCATAACCTAACTGTCTTTTTAAGGTTTCAAGATATAACAAAAGACTATGTATTTGCATCACCGTATTGCCGGACAGTGGAAACGGTAAAATTTTACTTTTTTCTCAAATATATTACACACACTTTTTTTCTAGGCGTCGGCAATTATACAAGGAAGCAAAACTAAGGTGTTTATCGAGCCAGGTTTTCTAGAGGTATGTAAAGTCTTGTGCTTTTTATCCTTAATTTAGTTAAATCTATGCTCTTTTTTGCAGTCATCACATGTTATAAGCGAAGCAGTCACAGGATTTGAGACAGTAGAAGATACAGCAAGACGGTTTCCAGGGCAAATAGACATAAACTATTTGGCACAACATGTGGATGTGACGCCGGAGGAAGGTGATCGGGGAAATCTTGGTTGCAAAGACAGGGTTTTCGATACAATGAATAAGATTTTGGATAAATATGAAGAAGGTAAACACTTTTTGAACTTTCAAAAAAGAATTCAGTTAAAAATTTTAGGTAACATTCTGATAATAGGGCATAAATCTTCGCTGGCTGCCGTCCATATCTATCTCACCAAAGGAGCTCCTGTGTATCCTGGACAAGCTACAGTCAGCAAATACGTGGAAGGCAATATGAAAGGCAAATTTGTGTGTGAATATGCATGTGACTCATCTCATCTCTCAGACAGAACAGATTTACGTGGCAGAGCCAAATCAGCTTATTGATGGATTAAAAAAAACTACTCCTCTTACTGCCAATTGCATACTAGGTCTTGATGCTTTATTGTGTTTTAAGTAATACTGGTACTTTGGTCTCTGCTATATTTTGTGGTTGGTGCGTGTTTATGTGTATAATGAAATTTTCGGGTTTGTTAAAGTTGATAAATTTTAAATGGTGTGGTGATGTGGGTGAATCCCAACCGACTTTAGGCGTGGAGGATCTTCAGACAACATGTTTAATTTGATACAGAAATGTTAGAACTGCCGCAAGGCTTTCTAACCGTTGAAAGTCGCAAGTAACCCTCTATCGAAATAATTCCCTCCGAATAATCCTCTAAGTTCAAAACCTTTTTGGCTTGAAAGAAATTAGGCTTAGGCTCAGGGTAGGCAAGCGCCCGTTGGGACGTTTTTTGGTGCATTTTTTAATTTTTTTAAACTTAGGCGAAGTCTTAGACGAAGGGTAGGGAGGCATATGTTAGAACGGACTGAAAGGTGTGTCCCTAATTGACAAAAATCACGAATTCAGAAAAAAATGTCCGAAAATTGAACAAACACCTATGTACTAATATTCCCTACTACTTATAATAAAATAAAAACAAAATTGGGGTATGTCTGTACTTGTTCAGGGTTCCAGTTCAAATTATTTAAAAAATAAATTATAATGCCATTATAATGCCACAAAATTTAAAAATTAGCTGGCCACCAGCCGTTTCACACATAAAAACACAGAAGGAGCCCACCTTGTGAAGGATCACTGCTTGTAGTGGGGTAGTAGGAGTCGGACGGCATAAATTCTCTAGAATTTTTTCCTGAACTTCCTCTTCGGGTTGGATGGCCGTTGATGCCCGTAGGCGTTGATCCAGTAGGGTTGTACAGTTTTGCAGGAGCCTAGCAACCCCTTGAAAACCGAAATTTAAGCAGAATTCCTAAGAATCAATAAGCAGCCCAAATAAAAATAGGCGGCAGTTTTGGCAATCCACACCAAAACCGTCAATAAATCACAGTGGCAGTGAAAATAAGTAGAAAAGTGAAATAAAAAAAATGAAAGGATGCGGCAAAACAAAATCTGAAAAAAATCACATAATTAAATAATTCCGAAATTTGCAGAAAACAAAAATTAGTTGACTCGCCCGGCTCAAAAAGCTTTTTAGTGGGGGACAAAAACAGTGGTGCAAAATGCTATTGGACAGATGTTGTGTTCTCTAACATTTGGAAGAAAAAAAAGTGTTGCCTACTTTAAGTTTCCGATTCAATTAAATCAAAAAATCTTTGTGCTCAGCCGTTACTTTTTTTACCCAACCAAAAATCAGTTGTAGTGTGTTATTACTAGTAGGCTAAGATGACCAAAATTAATTGACCTCATTGGCAAGATGCAAAATGAGTGTCGGGCAATTATTGATTGGTTTAGTTGACAATTTTTAGACTATTTATAAAAAACACCAGTTTATCAAAGAAGCAGGCCAATTTTTTGGTTTTGTCAATTTGTTGTTTTTCGGCTTAGGCAGAAATAATTGACCCGCCTTTTTATAGGCCCGGGATAGCGTATAAGCTCTAACTATTTGTTGGAGTGAGAAAATGTAACAGTTTTTAGTAGGGTTGGGTGATGGAAATTTTCCGAGGAAATTTTCCGTAAAATATTTTTATTTTCCGGTCAAAGAAAAAGTGGAAAATATCTTTTATATAAGGTTGACTATACAGCTAGAGTTGACTGTATATTTAGAGCCGACTGTGTAGCGAGTGTATCGCGATTTGGCGATTTTCGGGACCGGGATTTTCAAAATCGATCGGTAGTGCTTTGGGATTCACCGCCAATATTTTCGGCAACGGGATCACGATTCGGCAGGGATTCCGATCTCGTGCACATCTCTATTATTATTCATGCAATTAAAAGTATTTAAAATATTTAGGAAGTGTTTCCTACAAAATAGATATTTTTCGGTTTTAGGAAAATTTCCGGAAAATTTTTTCCAAAGATATTTGCCGGAAAATATTCCAACCCTATTTTTTAGAATGCTTTCGAAGATTTTGATAAATCGCCCCTCCACTTAATTCAAAAAAATTTTCTGTGGCATTGTGTTTACGACTCTCTCTTTGATTTCTTTTCTGAAGCAATTTACCATTAGTTTTATAGCTCATCTCACTGGTAACAGTTTAAGTGGTAACTTGTCTGAAAATGATCTGCAGAAAATAAATCGAAAACACAATGCCAAGAACACAATTTTGAATCAAAGCCGCCTTATTAGAGTAAATCTGATAATTATTGTCAAAAATACAGCTGACAAGTTCGATTACCACTCTAAGCAGACATCATTCTTTTCTGCAGTACCATCTAACTCAAACAAATTTAATGAGTTAAACCATCAAAAGTGATCAATAATAAATTTTAGTCACACAGTTAACATAAGTTAATACAGTTAACTCACAATTAACACACGTTCTTATAACCTAGGCACACCTCTGCACAAATCATCAATGGAGCGTAAGAGCCTCATAGTTAACTTAGTCACACAGTTAACATAAATTAGATTTGCACAGCTAACACGAATTAGTTAACTTAGTCACACAGTTAACATAAATTAGATTCGCACAGTTAACATGAATTAGTTAACTTAGTCACACAGTTAACATAAATTAGATTCGCATAGTTAACATGAATTAGTTAACTTAGTCACACAGTTAACATAAATTAGATTCGCACAGTTAACATGAATTAGTTAACTTAGTCACACAGTTAACATAAATTAGATTCGCATAGTTAACATGAATTAGTTAACTTAGTCACACAGTTAACATAAATTAGATTTGCACAGTTAACACGAATTAGTTAACTTAGTCACACAGTTAACATAAATTAGATTCGCACAGTTAACATGAATTAGTTAACTTAGTCACACAGTTAACATAAATTAGATTTGCACAGTTAACATGAATTAGTTAACTTAGTCACACAGTTAACATAAATTAGATTCGCATAGTTAACATGAATTAGTTAACTTAGTCACACAGTTAACATAAATTAGATTTGCACAGCTAACACGAATTAGTTAACTTAGTCACACAGTTAACATAAATTAGATTCGCACAGTTAACATGAATTAGTTAACTTAGTCACACAGTTAACATAAATTAGATTCGCATAGTTAACATGAATTAGTTAACTTAGTCACACAGTTAACATAAATTAGATTCGCACAGTTAACATGAATTAGTTAACTTAGTCACACAGTTAACATAAATTAGATTCATAGTTAACATGAATTAGTTAACTTAGTCACACAGTTAACATAAATTAGATTTGCACAGTTAACACGAATTAGTTAACTTAGTCACACAGTTAACATAAATTAGATTCGCACAGTTAACACGAATTAGTTAACTTAGTCACACAGTTAACATAAATTAGATTCGCACAGTTAACATGAATTAGTTAACTTAGTCACACAGTTAACATAAATTAGATTTGCACAGTTAACATGAATTAGTTAACTTAGTCACACAGTTAACATAAATTAGATTCGCATAGTTAACATGAATTAGTTAACTTAGTCACACAGTTAACATAAATTAGATTTGCACAGCTAACACGAATTAGTTAACTTAGTCACACAGTTAACATAAATTAGATTCGCACAGTTAACATGAATTAGTTAACTTAGTCACACAGTTAACATAAATTAGATTTGCACAGTTAACACGAATTAGTTAACTTAGTCACACAGTTAACATAAATTAGATTCGCACAGTTAACATGAATTAGTTAACTTAGTCACACAGTTAACATAAATTAGATTTGCACAGTTAACATGAATTAGTTAACTTAGTCACACAGTTAACATAAATTAGATTCGCATAGTTAACATGAATTAGTTAACTTAGTCACACAGTTAACATAAATTAGATTTGCACAGCTAACACGAATTAGTTAACTTAGTCACACAGTTAACATAAATTAGATTCGCACAGTTAACATGAATTAGTTAACTTAGTCACACAGTTAACATAAATTAGATTCGCATAGTTAACATGAATTAGTTAACTTAGTCACACAGTTAACATAAATTAGATTCGCACAGTTAACATGAATTAGTTAACTTAGTCACACAGTTAACATAAATTAGATTCGCATAGTTAACATGAATTAGTTAACTTAGTCACACAGTTAACATAAATTAGATTTGCACAGTTAACACGAATTAGTTAACTTAGTCACACAGTTAACATAAATTAGATTCGCACAGTTAACATGAATTAGTTAACTTAGTCACACAGTTAACATAAATTAGATTTGCACAGTTAACATGAATTAGTTAACTTAGTCACACAGTTAACATAAATTAGATTCGCATAGTTAACATGAATTAGTTAACTTAGTCACACAGTTAACATAAATTAGATTTGCACAGTTAACACGAATTAGTTAACTTAGTCACACAGTTAACATAAATTAGATTCGCACAGTTAACATGAATTAGTTAACTTAGTCACACAGTTAACATAAATTAGATTCGCATAGTTAACATGAATTAGTTAACTTAGTCACACAGTTAACATAAATTAGATTCGCACAGTTAACATAAATTAGATACAGTCAACTCACAGTTAACATATGCACTTCAAACCAAGCCACACCGCTACACAAATCATCAATAATACCACACACGAGCAAAAGTATTAAGACTGTGAATGGGTAAGTGGTGAGTGCTGCTATAGCTAAAGGCTGACCACAGTCGCATCACTCTACCCAATAGAGGCAGGCACACTCCCCTCCAACACAGGGTCAAGAGCGAGGATGCAGGCAATTTGGCTGACCACTACTACTACCCTGACTTAAATTTGAGTTTGTGGCTGGTAGGCCAGCAGCTGACCCTGGGTCCGCCAGCCTGGTCCGCTCGCTTCCCTATCCAGGCACACACACGGACAAACAGAGGCAGCCAGCAGACACACACAAATACTTTATTTTCTATCTCAAGAATAGAGTATTTGGCCAGAAAAAAAATGGAATTGGAGTGACCAGCAATACTGTGACGCCAAAACCCTGCTCATTTCCCTTTTTAAATACTCTAACGCCCATATCGTCACTCATTTGTTTGTTAGATAAATAAGGCAAGGTGTGTTTCCGCTGCTCAAAAGTTCAACTGGGAAGCCATTTGTCCTTTTTGCTGGAACAACAAAAACGTGCACAACTTTTCACTTTCACTTCTCTTTTAAAAAAGGACAGAAATTTTTTTTTGACTTGATAATATTGGTAAAAAAAACGTGTTTGTGTGAGGGTGGAATCGAACTTGAGCTATTTTTTTAAAATATTTTTTCCCGCCTAATTTACTCTTTTTCCACCTAATTTTATATTGACACTTTTCTCCCAATTTTTATACTCCTTATTCAAAAGTTTTAGTATTGTCGTGTAGCTTCAGGATATCAGCTATCCAAGAAGAATTATTTCAAAAATGTAGATATTTAGGGATTTAAAGGGGGCTATGCTTTTTGTTGTCCCAGATTTTTCTTTTGTCTTTTTCTTGAAAATTTACTGACCTTTTTTTCAAAGTGATAACACCATCATGTAGCCCTGCGATTCTACCGTATTTCCTCTAATAAGGCGACCCCTCTCCAGTGAGGTATTTTCGAGATTTTTCGCTCCGGCTCTGGCTCTGAGCTCTCAACTTGAAAAAATTTGCTGCGGCTCTGGCTCCTGCTCGGAGCAAGAGCCGGAGAATCATACAAAACTGATCCTCTCGCGTTCAAAATCGTCTTCTTGGCATTGTGATTTTGACCCAATTTTTTACGACTTCTCTCAGGCATGTTACCATCCATTTTCTAGCCAATGAGATGAGCTACAAAATGAGTGGTAACTTGCATGCAGAAGTTTTAAAAAAATAGCCCAAAAACAGAATTGAATTTAGTGGGGGCCGCCTTCTTAGAGGAAATACGGTAGTTTTCAACGAAGTATGATTTTGTGCAGGAAAATGCACAATAAAAAATTAAAAGTATGGATCAAGTCAAAACGAAAATTTGGTTCATACTTTTAATTTCTTGTTTTGTATTTTTAAGAGATCTTGAACGAAATTATACCTGGTTAGAAACTAGAATCTCATGGCTACACAATGGTGTTATCACTTTGAAAAAAAAGAAAATAAAAAAAATCAGAAATTTAAAGAAGGAAAGTCAAAAAAAAATCTGGGACAAAAAGGGAATAGCCCATTTAAATGAAGCAACTGTTATTTTGTCAAACCTTTAAATCTATACATTCATAAAATCATTCAATAGAGTCTTATAGCTTGTTGAAAGCTAAGATTTTAGGCTACAAAAAGTTATGGAAATCAGTTATGAATAGTCGTTTGAAAGTGGGAAAAAGTACAAAAGGAATTAAGGATTTTAGAATTTCAAAAAATTGTTTATTCAGAATATATTACTAGATATAACGTACTTTTAAATTAAAAATTATGTTTCTCGCCAAATTAAGCTTCTAGAAGCTTCAAAAGTATGCCGTATTTCCTCTATTAACTCCCCTCCCCAAAGTGGGACTTTTGAATTTTATGGCATTGCCTATCGACCCACTTTTTTAAATATATTTTTGAGCATGTAACATACCAGAATGTAGCTGTGAATTTGGGCTACATTTTAGTATGCTACAAGCTCAAAAATCTATTTAAAGGTGGGTCGATAGGCACATAATCAAAGTTGAAGAGAGTTAATACTAGAGATGGAGGATGGCCTATTCCGGGACGGGACGGGACAAAATTTTTAGCAAAATTTTTCGGGACGGGACACCGGGACGGGACAACCTACAAAACTGTTCCGGGACGGGAATCCGGGACCTTCCGGTCGGGACGCAAAAGCTCGAATTTGACATACCAGTTAATGAAATGACAATGAGAAATTCCCGGGACGGGACACCGGGACGGGACAAGGGTCAAATTTTTTTCGGTCGGGATACCGGGACGGGACAATCGCATGAAACTCCACCGGTCGGGACGGGAATGTCCCGTCCCGTCCCGTCCCGCCTCCATCTCTAGTTAATACAGTCAAACCTCGTTATAAGGACACTCAAGGGACCGACTAAACGCTGTCCTTATAACGAGGTGTCCTTACATCGAGTGTCCTTATAACGAGGTTTGACTGTAGAGGAAATACGGTAAGTGTTGTAGCTAGGTGAACTTGAACCTGAGACCCAAAAAGAACAGTAACCAACGCTTTACCACTACACCACCAAGACACAATATCATTTACAGTGATTTTTGAAATGATTTTTGAAAAAAATTTTACGAAAAAATTTTACAGTCAAAACTCGATAAACCGACACCCCTGTGGACCGTGCCTAATGTGTCGGTTGACCGAGGTTTTAAATAAAAGAGATTTCATACACATATATATGACACTTTTTTTAAACTTTTGAATCGATTAAACTGAAACAAGTTTTTATGAAGTCAATAATAACGTTTAAATTGTTTTTTCAGCTAAATAAGCCTGAAAACTATTGAAAACTATCTATAATTGGTCCAAAATTGAGGGGGTGTCGGTTTATCGAGGGTGATTTCTTTTGTGTGTGCTGGCTCAAAGTGTCGGTTTAAAGAGAGTGTCGGTTTATCGGGGTATTGTTTGACTAAAATTTAGTCAAATCCAACCAAATCAGGCCCAAGGTGTCGGTTTAACGAGAATGTCGGTTTAAAGAGAGTGTCGGTTTACCGGGGTTTGACTGTACTAGCAAACACACAGAAAATTTTTTATGCACACAGAAGGAATCGAACCTGAGCTTGATGCAAAAATGAACCAAAAAACAGTCAATGTGCATCACAAGCAGCCATTTGAAATATAATCAGCAATAACAAATACAAATTCTACTAGTCCAGCTTTCAAAGCAAAAGTGCAATTTTGATGTGGATTTTAAATTATTAAAATTTCATGGAACATTGAAAAAAATCGAGGTCACTGTGATTTTTAGTACTAAACTGACCAAATAAAACTCGCAAAAGACTACAAAAATAAAAGTGAAAAAGCAAATTTGAAATTCCGCATTTCCTTTCGAGACAAATCAAATTTAAAAAAAACCTCCCAAAAAGTCCATTAACAAGTTTTTTTCCAAAAAAAAATTATTTCAATACCTTGAAACCAAAATATTTCAACAAAAAATAAATAAAATTTTGAACCAGCACAAAACTCAAGAAAAAGAAAATGAAAATAGAGTGGTTAATGACTTGTAGAGTGTACATACATACACGCAGCAGCAGCCCCTATTCCAGACCAGGAGAGGGAGGCATAGACACACACACACACTGACCAAGGTAGTCATCCAGCCACCCACCCAGCCAGCACACATTCCATCATCTGCCCCAAAATAAGTAAGAAGAAAAGAGGTCAGCGTGTCACCCTGCCAGCCAGCCAGCGAACAGCCCCTGGATCAGAGGATCCTGGTGGTCGTCGTCAATATACTCCATTATTCAACGAGGATTTTGCAGCAGCAGCAGCAAGGCTGCAATGTTCACAGGTTTGGGGTGCGCGCAGTTTGCAATTTTCCCGAGAGATGAACACCGCCACCACCAGGATTGACACATATTGGAAATGCAGAAAAAAAGACAGTCTGCTGTAGGTTTTGAATGGAAAAGGAAATGTGGGGCGAAAAAAAAGGGAAGTTTTATGTTTTGTTTGTGTCTGAAGACTTTTTTTCGCTACTTTATTTTGGGATGAATTTGGGCAATAGGGGATGTGATTTGGGAAAATCGATGGATAAAAATTTTAGAGGGATGGATTTAATGGCGGGTTTTTTTAGAAAATCGAGAAACTCCTAATAGGGCTGTCGATTCGACGTGTCGATTTTAATTTTTCACTGAAATTCAAAAAATTTCGACGGTAGACAATCAAACTCCTAATAAATTTTTTTTAATTGTTAGTAATGTAGCAGTGCAAATCTAAAGAGCTCTGTCAAAATTAGTTTTTTGAAATCCCACAAAATTATCCAATTATCCAGCCCTGCGCCCTCTTAAGAGGGCGCAGGGGGCTTGAGAGTTAGAGATGCGCGCACTCACTTACCTTAGACATGATTCCGAGAAGTACTCTTGATCATAAAATGCATATACCATGTGACCGAAAAGTTCCCGGACAAAGTTTAAAGCCAATTTTTTCAGTAAAATAAGAACATAAATGCATTTTTTTGGTATCATCAGAAAGCCCTTGTTCTCCTCTTTTGAATAGTGTATCGCTTGTCGTTTTACGTCAATAAATTCCATGCTTTAGAATGTCCGATCTGAGAGCAGGCATTGTGCGACTTTGGGAAGAAGGGAGGAAGCAAAGTGAGATCGCTCGTGATATGAATGTTCCAAAGCAACAGTTTCGGATGGAGTGGTTGCCCACTTCTTGCTCTGTCTTCATTGCGGCCTGTTTCACGAAATCGCTCAATGGCATCCGAAACTGTTTGCTTTGGAACATTCATATCACGAGCGATCTCGCTTTGCTATTTGTGAAACAGCTGCTCTGTCTTCATTGCGGCCTGTTTCACGAAATCGCTTGATGGCATCTGAAACTGTTTGCTTTGGAACATTCATATCACGAGCGATCTCGCTTTGCTATTTGTGAAACAGCTGCTCTGTCTTCATTGCGGCCTGTTTCATGAAATCGCTTGATGGCATCTGAAACTGTTTGCTTTGGAACATTCATATCACGAGCGATCTCGCTTTGCTATTTGTGAAACAGCTGCTCTGTCTTCATTGCGGCCTGTTTCACGAAATCGCTTGATGGCATCTGAAACTGTTTGCTTTGGAACATTCATATCACGAGCGATCTCGCTTTGCTATTTGTGAAACAGCTGCTCTGTCTTCATTGCGGCCTGTTTCACGAAATCGCTTGATGGCATCCGAAACTGTTTGCTTTGGAACATTCATATCACGAGCGATCTCGCTTTGCTATTTGTGAAACAGCTGCTCTGTCTTCATTGCGGCCTGTTTCACGAAATCGCTTGATGGCATCTGAAACTGTTTGCTTTGGAACATTCATATCACGAGCGATCTCGCTTTGCTATTTGTGAAACAGCTGCTCTGTCTTCATTGCGGCCTGTTTCATGAAATCGCTTGATGGCATCTGAAACTGTTTGCTTTGGAACATTCATATCACGAGCGATCTCGCTTTGCTATTTGTGAAACAGCTGCTCTGTCTTCATTGCGGCCTGTTTCACGAAATCGCTTGATGGCATCTGAAACTGTTTGCTTTGGAACATTCATATCACGAGCGATCTCGCTTTGCTATTTGTGAAACAGCTGCTCTGTCATCATTGCGGCCTGTTTCACGAAATCGCTTGATGGCATCTGAAACTGTTTGCTTTGGAACATTCATATCACGAGCGATCTCGCTTTGCTATTTGTGAAACAGCTGCTCTGTCTTCATTGCGGCCTGTTTCACGAAATCGCTGATGGCATCTGAAACTGTTTGCTTTGGAACATTCATATCACGAGCGATCTCGCTTTGCTATTTGTGAAACAGCTGCTCTGTCTTCATTGCGGCCTGTTTCACGAAATCGCTGATGGCATCTGAAACTGTTTGCTTTGGAACATTCATATCACGAGCGATCTCGCTTTGCTATTTGTGAAACAGCTGCTCTGTCATCATTGCGGCCTGTTTCACGAAATCGCTTGATGGCATCTGAAACTGTTTGCTTTGGAACATTCATATCACGAGCGATCTCACTTTGCTTCTTCCCTTCTTCCCAAAGTCGCACAATGCCTGCTCTCAGATCGGACATTCTAAAGCATGGAATTTATTCACATAAAACGACAAGCGATACACTATTCAAGAGAGGAGAACAAGGGCTTTCTGATGATACCAAAAAAATGCATTAATGTTCTTATTTTACTGAAAAAATTGGCTTTAAACTTTGTCCGGGAACTTTTCGGTCACATGGTACCATGCCCCAAAAAATCAGCTGCAAAAAGGTTGTGCACACCCAAAAAACTCAACCTACCAAAAACTCACAAACATAAATATTCAAAAAATTCTCTCATACTCAAAAATAACCCAGAAAAAGACTAGTTCTATTTTTATATGCTTTTTTGATGTGATTAGATGGTGGTGGTGTGACGGTGTAAATTCCAATGAGCTAATAATGAAATGATATAATAATTTGTAACTACTAACACTACAAGACCAAAAAACAATAAGATGTGTGTGCGCACACCACAAACGGGCATAGAAACACAGAGTGTGCACACAGACACATCAGAGAAAAGGCAATTTATACAAAGTTGCTGCTAGCTGCTGTATGTATGACGCATTTTCCATTTGTGTCCTGGTGCCTCTTGCTCCACCCCCAAGCATTTGTTTGGCTTTTCCAGCTTCTACCATTTTTATACGAAAAAATAATACGAAAAATTTGCGAATCTCTTTTTTCCATTGAGACATTTGCCTCTGCTAGCCTCTTCTAATGGCAAAGAAAACGAAAGACAGGCTGCAATGCAGCTAGATAGAATGGGCAAGCGGACGAAGACACACACCCAAGCATCTCTGCTTCCAATTTTCCCTCTGACAAAAGCCTGCTCTTTTTGAAGAAAAAGGAGGACCGTTTAGAATGAGGGGCACACAATTTGCAGGCTAAAATTCGGAATCTGTGTTGTGCGGCACAACTTGTGCCCAAAAACGTGTTTTGACCACTTTTTCAGTCGTTTTAGCATGATTAAAGTGTAGAAAAAGAGTTTTTAGGTGGGGCTCGATAATTTTCGGTCAAAAAAAATTTTTTGACCGAAAATTGACTATTTGACCAAAATTTTCATTTATTCATAACATACAACTCATAAAACAACACCTAATCATAATAATTCTTCATTCGTACCGGCTCAATCAAATTAAGAACCATGTTTTCTAAAACAAGCAATAAAAAAATGTGAGAGCAAAACTTGTCCGACCGAAGAAACTGCAACATAGAAAAACTGCAAAAATGAAAATTTCGGTCAAAAAATTTTTTTTGGCCGAAAATTATCGAGCCCCACCTAAAAACTCTTTTTCTACACTTTAATCATGCTAAAACGACTGAAAAAGTGGTCAAAACACGTTTTTGGGCACAACACAGATTCCGAACTTTTGCCTTTTTTGGCTTTTTTGGCGTTTCCAACAGATGTACTGTACTTTTTGAAAAGCAGTCAAAAGATTCTTTTAAAAATAATTTTTTTTCTTGTGACAAATTAAAGTATTCCATGTTCTAGCCATAGGTTGCTGGTGTAAACACTCGTAGAAACATGCAAGCGGAGCTGGCATCAGGAACTAAAGAGACGGCTGCATTTGCTAGAGCACGCACTAATGCTAGGATTGTTCATGAATATTCGAGATTGCAAGAAGGGGACACTTTTTCTAAATTTTCAAGAGTTGTGAATAATAGTCTATTTAAAATTTTCAAGAAATTCGTAATGCAGGAATTGGAAGCGTGATCGCCACATAAGGAGCTTTTAATAGAGCAAAGCGCAAGAAGTATCCAAACGTCAATTTATGGTTGATGAGAATCGTGCATTGCGTCTGACGTTTTTTCGGCTGGAAACAGCGTTTTCTGCTATGCTCTTTCACATGGCAACAATGAATTTTAAAAGTTGTTTCAAAAAATCTTCAAACACGCGAAATTAGGGGTGTTCGTATAATTGTGCCCCGCACTTTAGAATTGCTGGTGCTGATGAGTGAGATGAATGATCGGCTTTCAATGGAATTAAAGGACACATAGTTCTCGGCCACACAGTTGATCACTTTTTTGTCCAACGAACTCAGACTTCCTAAACAGTAAAGTTATAATAGAAAAGACTTATTGAGGCAGAGGACAAACCTGACGGACGGATGATGAAATTTCCCATTGCCTTAGCTTCCCCGGAATAGTCTTCTAGATTGTCGAATTTTTGCTGATACTCCGCATGTTGTTTAAGTACTCCTCATGTTGTTTAAGATGACGAACGATATTGACGACGCTTCTGTCAGAAATCTCAAGCTCGAACTTTTTGGCATTGCTGGCACGGCAGGCTTTGCAAACAACCACATCTTTGCTCCGGTCCTTCCTCTCGTAAAGATCAATTTTCCAAATGCTGTGAACCATGATAGGGCTAAAAATAAAGTCAGTTACAGTTAACAATATACATGATTTGAAAGTTTACAGTTGTAACCGTGCAACTAACTGTTGCAACTAACTACGGTATACATCTAAGGTTGACTATAAAGCTAGAGTTGATTGCATAGCAGGGAAAAATATCGGAACGGAAATCGGAATCGGAACTCCAAAAATTTTGGAATCGGAAATCGGAACCCAAAAAACATCGGAAATCGGAACAGAAACGAAATACTTTATTTCAATCGAATTCATAACAATTCAATCATCAAACATATTCGAAATTATAAGCAGTGAGGTTATGATGTAGCATCTTCAAATAATACAAAAAGAAAAATTGAGTGACTAATAGCGGATGAGGGTCAACTCCTTACCCTAGCTCCTTACAAAACCCAACTCCTTATCCCAACTCCTTACATTTTATACACTCCTTACAGTCTTGCTCCAAATACTATTTTTGAGTAATGATATCGGCCATGATATCATATATTGAATGATATGGGCCTAAGCCTAAGCCTAACGGCTAAACGCTGCTTAAAAAAAAGCCCGGGAGTTGACATGTCCGGGCCAAGGGCTCACCCAGCTTTTATGGGTCAAGATGGCTCCAGATGGGTCAAGTCAAATCTACAGAATTTTCGGATTAATTCGTGGTACACACTCAACGCATTTCAACGCCTTCAACGCCACTCTCAATAAATAAAAAAGAAACTGGATCGGAACAAAAGTATCGAATAACAGATTCAAAAAATGTAAGAATTGGGGTAAGGAGTTGGGTTTTGTAAGGAGTTGGGGTAAGGAGTTGAGTTTTGTAAGGAGTTGTCCTTCCTCCCTAATAGCAGCCAAGAAGAATCTTTAGAATTCAAATCAAAAAAGCCTATGTTGTTCCGAAATTTCCGAAATTCGGTTCATTTTTTCGGAAATCGGAATTCGGAAATCGGAACCCAAAAAACATCGGAAATCGGAATCGGAAATCGGAACTTCCGGTGCACCCCTGTTGCATAGTTAGAGTCGACTGTGTAGCGAGAGTTGACTGTCTCGTGATTTGGCGATTTTCGGCACTCATCGCCAAAATCTTCGGAATCGGGGACCCGATTCGGGAGGTATCCCGATCCAGTACACATCTCAATTGAATATTTTTTTTAGTGACTGAAAAAGGTAATTATTTAGTCACTATAGTTTTGTGAATATTCAACTATTTCAGCTAGCCTGGATATATATAGTAGTGCCGATGAGAAGTTTGCTCTTTCTGAGGGTATCTTTCATTAATTCCTACCTTTTAGACATCCACATTTTCAGATTTGCTGAAGGAAATCAATGCGGTGGCAGAAACATTTTCGGAGGCCTTCTCGCGACTTGAAATATTTTTGCAGAATCTAATTCGATGATTACTCGCTTATTGTCATTGCTTGTTACCTTCTATTTGCTTCTTGTTGATTTTGTCAAATAAAAATTTGTCTGCTCGCACGTGTCCATAAGCTTGCCTTTTGATTTCGTGACAGTATTTTACGTGTGCGCTCATCTCTAGCCTTTCAACTAAAATAAAAAAGGCAACAATACGGGACCAAGTCAAAAATGGCACGGAAGGTAATTAACCTCCATCCTAAAGTGGACCTGCCCACGGCGTGGTCGCGGTCTTTTCATAAAATAAAGATACGGCGGCGGTCTTTTGTAGAATTGATGTGCGGTCGACCACGCTGTCGTGAGGTCTATAGTAGACCGAATAAAAGCCCATAGAATTCATAAATTTACGCCAAAAAAATCAAATGTTTGCTTTTAAATCGGATGATCTATTGATAATATTTGTTTTTAACAACTTTATTTTCCTAACAGATAATAATGAGGTTATGGGTAAAAATCCCCCCAGCAAAAATCCCCCCAGAATAAAAATCGGGCTAAATTGAATTCGTGCAAATTTTCCAAATTCTTTGTTAATGTTATTTGTTAATGATACAAGAAGTTCTCCAAGCGGAATCTCAATCTGAGTCACTTCATCGTTCGCCTGAAGGAGGAAGAGGAAACAACGTGGCACTTGGCGACTAGGTATGTATCCTTTTTGTTTGGAACATAAATTCAGACGAACGATGAAGTGACTCAGATTGAGATTGCGCTTGCTGGGGGGATTTTTGCTGGGGATTTTCACCCATAACCAATAATGAGTACTTAGAATCGAGTAACCGCAGATTTTGAAAAAAAAATTGTTGAAAAAAAATTAGGCATTTTTTTTGCTAAGCCTTGACCGCTTGTAGTCAAACACGTCCCGCACTCCTATGAAGCTACTTTCGCTTGCCATGATGTAGCTGGAGCAGAGAGATAAAATCAAAGTAAAACAAGATACCGATAATACCGAAATTTATCAAATGGATAAGATAAAATGACACACTAAGCTTCAAAAAAATCAAAGCAATTACCAACTCCTTCGAATTCAATTCCTGCTTCTAGTGCTATGGAAAACAAAGGTATGTGTTTTAAGGTGGTTCATTCTGTACTTGATTTTGCATATAAGAATTTCAAAATTTTTTGCTCTTTTTAGTAACTTGCATCCCGAACTTTATTAAACCTTGACCGCTAAAAAAGATAAAAAAGGGGCGTACGCGTGCGTTACACGGGAAAAGGCAGGGAGTGTTTTTTGTCTTGAGCTTTCTTACAGGCGTTCTATCTGATCTGACCAATGTTTTTTGCCTAATTTTTGAAAGTAGTCTGAGGTTATCAGTATCAGATTGAAAGCGAAATGAGTGAAAACTGAGACGATTCGAAAAATTTAGTGGTTCCGCCTTAATTTTTAGAATGCCCCTTTAAAAGGAGCATGCCGTATTACCTCTAATAACTACCACCCCCCCCCTTCCAATAACACCCCTTCTTTTTTTTTCAGCTGCAAAAAAAAGTTATGCCCCTTTAAAAGGATATGCCCGTGCACTACACGGAAAAAAAAGGCGTGGACCAGCAGCTCTTTTCTTTCTCCAAAAATCTTTACATGCGTTATCATCCAAATTTTTTAAATTATTGCCTAATTTTTAAAAAGTAGTATAAGGTCATCTATGTCAGATTTGATACAAAACGAATGAAAAACAGGAAAATAAAAAAAAAATTGGTGGTCCTCGCCTCTGCTTTTCAAAACGCGCGGGCATGCCCCTTTCAAAAAATTCGAAACAATTAACTTGGGAGAACAAGGCAAATTTGGGCCGGTTGACAGCGAACTCGATTAGGGGGTGTACGCCGAAACTGAGAAGAAAAATGAAATTTTAAAACCTTTTAATAATTTTTCAGAATGTCGTCAGTATTCCGGTGCAGTCATTTACAAAATCGACGGTTTCAGTGAGATTGCAAAGACCGTGAGCAAAACAAGGAAATATTTGAACGGTCCGTTTTCTTGCATTCATGGCTTAGGGTGGAGAGTGGTGGTGACTTTCGAGACCGTCGACGACAAGTCTTATTTTGGGCTTTTTCTTGGATGCAGTGGTGTGGATGGCAAATCTGTCTGGAAGACTACAGTTCAAGTCAAAATTGGTGTTTTAGCTCAGAAGGAAGGAGTGAAAGAAATTACTGGCTCCTACACCAAAACTTTTTGTAATGCTGAATACGATTGGGGATATTCGAAAATATGCGAGCTTCCAGTAAGTTATTTCAGGCGGTTTCAATTTTTTTTTTGAATAACTGGTGTTAGAAAAGTTTTTGGTAGACTTTTATTAGGTTGTCCAATAAGTTTTGAGAAAAAGTACGTGGATTCGCTTTAATTTTCAAAGTGCATCCTTTGGCACATTTGACAATGATGTCTCTACGTGTCATATACCATTTTGTAGCCCGTTCTCTGTTCTTTTGAATGTCGTATTAACCGGCTCTTTGTTATACAGTCAAACCTGGGTTATCCGACACCCCAGTTAACCGACACCCTCTTTTATCCGACACCATGAGCCCGATTTGGTTGGCCTGGTAAGCCTACACCCCAGTCATCCGACACCTCGTTTAACCGACACCTCGTTTATCCGACACCATGGTCCCTTTGGGTGTCGGATAACCCAGGTTTGACTGTAACAAAATTGGACCAAAAATAAAAACACAAATAATTTCTCAAGTTTGGTAAATTTATGCACATTTTTTGTTTTCCTATTTTTGATCCTAATTTTTAATAACAAAGAATTGTTGACCCTACCGGAGTATACCCCCAAATGAAATTTTTTTAAAAGTGTTTCCAAACACCCTATATCAACCTAAAATCACCTCAGAAGTTCATAAAAAAATTTTTAAATTTCAAACGCCTTTTTTTCTTACAGAGTACATTTTTCTTTTTCTGCACTGCTTAATTAGACTGCTTACTACTTCTATCAAGAGCGCAAAAAGAAAGTACAGCAGCCGAAAATTACCAATTTCTTCTCTTCTAACCGTTAATAAAAGTGCTTTTGTTGAACATTGTTGTGCTGATACAGCCAAGCCTCGATATAACGATACCTTGTCAGATTTTCGGTCTTAATAGCCTCGATATAACGATACCTTGTCAGATTTTCGGTCTTAATAGCCTCGATACAACGATACCTTGTCAGATTTTCGATCTTAATAGCCTCGATACAGCCAAGCCTCGATACAACGATACCCTCGATATAACGATACCCAGGGCCGGTCCCTTGGGGTATCGAGGGTTGACTGTATACCGAAAAAATTGTCATAAAAAACTGAGTCAATGTGCGCTTACAGAATTTTGAAATCGTGCCAGGACAAAAAATTATGACCGTTTAAAAGTGTTAGAAAATGTTGACTCACCCTTTATATACCTCATATTTTAGAGACTGCTAGAGCCAGACAACGGGTACATCCTCGAAGATTCTGTCACCGTAAAAGCAGATGTGGTCGTCAACAGTGTAGAAAATGGCCACTGGCAATTGTCTAGTTGTACTGAATTAAGGTAAGCGTTACTATAAATAATTTAGAATCTTAAAACAGCGTTTCAGCTTTGAAAGCGAAGATCATATAATCTCGTTCTACAAACCGCATCCTTACAAATCTGATGGTGTGCTGGTTATTGGCGGACGCGATGTATTTATAAACAAAGGGGTAAATTTTTTAGATTGATCTTAAAATGTAGAAATCATTAAAAAATTACGTCTGACAGCTTTTACATGAGTGCTTGTGAATTGGAGACCATTGCTAAAAAAGTGCTGATTTTCGAATTTCAAAGCGACTTCAAACAAAAAAATTAGCCTTTTGGGTCAAAATCAGCAAAATAGTGAGAAATCAACGCACTTACAAACACTGCTGTATATATTTGAAGGACCATTGCCGTTGATGACAACGGCAATTTCGAGTTTTTGAATTGGCGGGGACAGCCGGAAATGCGCAAAATGTTTTTCCAAATTTTTTTATTTGCATTTAAAATTTACATTTCCTGTATTGACTGAGGCAAAGTTTTGCCCAATACTATTAAGTTATGACAGTATCCCAAGTGCACCCCACCCCCTCCTCAGAAATTTTTTGGTACTTTTAAATAAAAGTACCCATTTTCAGCTGAAAATTTTTATTCTGAGGCACTCCAGTAGGCGAAAATTCCTCAGCAATCCGAATCATGAAGCAGAATTTGAAAAAAATACTTAGTCGCTGAGAAATGACCTAAAGTTGGAGCAAAGTTAAATGGTCATTTTTTAACAAATTGACACTCCAACTTTAGGTCTTATCTCAGCGTCTAAATATTTTTTTCAAATTCTGCTTTATGATTCGAATTGCTGAGGAGTTTTCGTCTGGGGTGCCTCAGAATAAAACTTTTTAAGCTGAAAATGGGTACTTTTATTTAAAAGTACAAAAAAATTTTCGATGGAGGAGGGGGTGCACTTGGGCTTTACGTCAAGTTATAGCTCTATGGAACTCGCCTAAGCCGTCCGATCTGGCATGCTCAAGCAACGTTGGGCTCGACTAGTCTATGGTTCCAAATTTTGAACAAATTTTAAATGCAGACAAAAAATAATTCGAGAAACATTTTTTGCGTAAAAGAGCCGTGCCTCGCGTATTCGAAAACTCAAAATTGCCATTGTCATCAACGGCTATGGTTATTCAATGATATATGAATCTTGATATGCACAGCAATTTGCGAAATTCGAATTTACGCGGGACCACTCTGATTATGTCAAAAACATTTTGAAATTACTTTGTGTACAAAAATTGGACTTCTATTTATTATTAAAGAAAAAACTCTTAGTAAAGGTTATAAAGCTGGAGATCGGCCAGCTCGTCCGAAATGCCAGTGTCAAGAAACGACGCTCTTGTAAAAGTTTTTATTTCGCAAGTTGCTGTTCTTGTCAAGGTGCAATACTTCACTTTGGATTTTGTTCAACAATAGTGAAAATCGTAAACACTTGGAATTTTAAGCGAAAATGTTTTTATATAAATATCTGTGATTTTTATATGATCCTTGCACAATTTCGGTGTCCTTGGAAAGCTTACAGGGTGTTTCAAGAAATTCTAACACTTTTAACTTTTTTTCTAGGACGAATTTTAAAATTCTGTAAACGCAGATCGACTCAGAAAAAATATATTATTTTTTAGTATATAATGTAAAAAACACGATTTTTGCTATGTCCCCTGTGGTTTCAGTCCTGGTCATGGGATGGATCGGGATGACCAGGACTGAAACCACCGGGGGACCAAGCGAAAATCGTGTTTTTTACATTATATACTAGAAAATTTGTTTTTTTTCTGAGTGGATCTGCGTTTACAGAATTTTAAAATTCGTCCTAGAAAAAAAGTTATTGCCGTTTAAAAGTGTTAGAATTTCTGGTGACCTATCCGGGGCCATTTTTCCCTTTGGTCCCCCCTTTGGTTTTTTTTTTGAAAATTTTGATGTGAAATATTTCCAAAATGTCTCCAGGGTTAGGCCTAGGCTCAATTTGTGTTCACAATGTTCACAAATTTCACATCAAAATTTTCAAAAAAACCAAAGGGGTGACCAAAGGGAAAAATGGCCCCGGATAGGTCAATAGGGCCGAATTTCTTGAAACACCCTGTATATTCTAGGATATTTTCTACTGTAAGATTTAATAAAAAAATATGATGTCCACATGGATAAAGACGCCATTTTTTTGACATTTCGGCTTTTCGCTTCGCTTTCCCTGTTTTTGACACACCATGTTGTAATAGACGGACACGTCAAAATTAAAAAAAAAAGGTTTTTGACACATTTCTGAATTATTCTTAATTTCAATATAATTCAATTGTAAATTTAGTATTTGGCCAAGCTTTCGCCTTTTTTCAACGTAATGTTCTACTCGGACAAGTTCGGGGAAAAAGGAAAATACAGAATCAAGCTTAAGCTAGTAGATCCAGATGAGTTTGTGGAGTTGCTCAGCGTCATATATCCACAAAAGAAACCGATCACAGGTAAGTGTGTAAATTTTTGTCATGAAGAATCAAATCCAGCCCATATTTTTCAGCCGTCAATGTGGAATCTTTGCTCAAATTGGGTGATCGCTTTCAAATGGCCAGCCTTCTGCAATTCTGCTGCAAGTTCTTGCTTCAAACGAAAACAGTGGGATTTTTGAAGAAATTGCTGTGGGCTGACGCTTATACTCTTACAGAATTACATGTAGGATTTTTGGCCCTATTGACCTATCCGGGGCGATTTTTCCCCTTTGGTCCCCCCTTTGGTTTTTTTTGAAAATTTTGATGTGAAATTTGTGAACATTGTGAACACAAATTGAGCCTAGGCCTAACCCTGGAGACATTTTGGAAATATTTCACATCAAAATTTTCAAAAAAAAAACCAAAGGGGGGACCAAAGGGAAAAATGGCCCCGGATAGGTCAACAGTGCCGGCTTTTTACAAATATTTTATTTTCGTTAAAAACAGTTTTTTTTTCAGAATGCTTGCCTCAAAAAAGCACAAAACAATAGCAGAGCTCAAGAAATTGGAGGCCCAAGATGAATATCAACAGATCAACCAACACACAAGAAAACTGTTAGCTGAATCTGTATGCGAAATATCTCGGTCGAGCAATAGTTGAACTAAATTTATATGTCAATCCTGTATCATTGCTTGTATTTATTTGTAGAATTCGTAGAAGTATGTGTTTGGTGTATTATGTGAACAGCACGATTTTTGCTTGGTCCTCTCCCTGTAGTTTGGGCATTGCCCATCCGAGAACCTCCATTGTCCAGAGTCCAAACCAGTGCTGTGCGTTTCAAAATTTTTGCTCCTGCTCTTGGCTCGGAGCGGAGAATCTCGAAGCCAAGAGCGGATTATTGTCCAGCACTGGCCCAAACCACAGACGGGACCAAGTAAAAATCGTGTTTTTTTAATTTTCTATACCAAAAAAATATTGTCGGCGAGAAAAACCGATTGACGTTCACAGAATTTCGTGATTCGATATACAAAAAAATATAGCTGTTTAAAAATCGGCAAATTTTTTGAAACAACCTGTACTTTTTAAGGCTTTGAAATGTTGGACGAGCTTTCGGACAAGGAGATTTTGCCATATTTTGCCATGCTTTGTAGCAATTGCCAAGGCAGAAATGATTTTGCCATGCCAATTTAGCAAACCTAGTAATTATTGATTTTTCAGTTTCTATTCGCTCTGTAACAAGATAATAAAACTGCCAATGCCCTGTTGAATAATTGTTTGATCGACTTAATCAAATTTTTTTACAGCAGCAGCAGAGGCACAGGCAGCTAAATAATTGCTTGGCTGTTGTGCAATAGCCACTACTCCAATCCCTTTTTCTCTCTGTGCAAAAACATTGCTTGTAGATAGAAGCAAAGAGAACATTGACTAGTTTTTTTTTATCATATCTATTATCTGAGAGTTGCAGAAGAAAGTTAGTGATTGTTCCAACCTTTTTTGTCACAAAATTCGATTTTTTGCTAAATAAATATGTAATGATTTTTGCGATATCTATTGAATAGCAACCGATTTTTTCAAACTCAACAAGGTTTTTTTTGGCGTCGGGGCGTTTGGCGTCTTTTGTTTAATTTTTGAATTCGCGCCTTTTTTACAAGTTTTTACAAGTACCAAAGGATTAGCATTGTTTGAAAAAAGGCGCGAATTCAAAAATGACACAAAAGGGGCCAAACTAGGGTTTTATATTTACCCGGGTAAATACCCGGTAAATACTAGAGATGATGACGGGACGGGACAATTCCGTCCCGTCCCGTTAATTTTAGAGAATCGTCCCGTCCCGGAATCCCGCCCGGAAATTTTTTGGCACCTGTCCCGTCCCGGTGTCCCGTCCCGAAAAAAATTTATTTAAATTCCGTCTCGTCCCGTCCCGAAAAAATTCAATTTTTCAACAACTACCTTCAACTTGTAATTACAGTCAACCCTCGATATAACGGACCCTCGGTATAACGTCCCTACACGGCCGGTCACACTGCGGGCCGTTATATTGAGGGTTGTACCATGAATCAGATCTTGCAGGAAGCCCAACAAACGTGAATCAATCGGAAGAATGTCAAACGTCTGGAAATTGAAGCATGAATAAAGCATATAGGATTGAAATTCCCGATCGGAAATTTTTATGACCGTCGCGAAAATCTTCCCTGTCCCGGGGTCCCGTCCCGATATAACTTTTTGACCTGTCCCGTCCCGCGTCCCGTCCCGAAATTTTTAAATTTGAATTCTGACCCGTCCCGTCCCGAAAAGGTCAAACCATCATCTCTAGTAAATACCCGGGTATTTACCCATTATACAACCCTAATCCTACCAGAGTTGCTTGTATAATGCGCATTACAGAACTTGCAATAGCCGACAAAGATCGATTTTCCGGATGCATCTTTTTCCTCCTTGCGATTGAAAAAGCTCCAGCTCCATGATAAAGGCTTAGGCATTGAAGAGGCTAAGAATTCGGATGTTAATTCATGCAAAGACGCCGTTTACATAAAAACGCTCGAAGAAAAAAGACGTCCAATAAAAGCACTCGATGTTCACGATCAGTTTTGCGAAAAATGCCCGTGTATAATACATATATAAATACCCTAATTTTATATAGCCGGGTATTTATTAATAAATACCCGGTAAATACCCGGGTATTTACCCATTATACAACCCTAGGCCAAACGCCTACGTACCGTTTTTTCGCAGATTTTCTTAAATTTACCAAAAAAAAATTTTTTGTTTCCGAAAAAGCATCTTCTAGACTAAAAATGTCCTCTTGAATCTGAATCCACTGACAAGGGAACCGATCGAACTGTACGATTCGATTCAAAAATTCTTACGGTGCCATTGTAGCGCATAGTCGATTTACTTTATAGAATTTTAACATTTTTTGCTAACAGACAGAAAAAAATCGAATATGGAGACTCGAGAAACATCGAGCCGCAAACTGCCTTGGTCCCCCACCCTGTGGATTTTTAAAAACATATTTGTTTATATATACTTTTGAAATGGTGACACCCCTAAAGTTCAATCCCTAGCAGGGTCCGACACTATTTTGAGCTGGTATGTTGAAAAAAAAAAAGGTGTCTGACCCAGCTTGGGGTGTAATTATATATATACCTGACTGTAGAAAGTATTTTTTTAGAAAATCCACAGGGGGGACCAAGGCTAATTTGGTCTAATTTGACATTTTTCTCGAGTCTCCATATTCGATTTTTTCTGTCTGTCAGCAAAAAATAGCGGCTTTAGTGGAGAATCCGGTGCAAATTTTACCTTGGTCCCCCTGTTGATTTTTTCCATATTTTGCCTTGGTCCCTCTGTTGTTTTTAAAAACAAAAAACAAACAAAGTTTCTAAAAACAATAGAGGTACCAAGGCAAACTGTGGAAAAAAATCAACAAGGGGGACCAAGGTAAAATTTGCACCGGATTCTCCATTAACGCCAAAATATTAAAATTCTATAGTAAATCGACTATGCTCTGCAAGATGGCACTGTTAGAATTTCTGAATTGAATCGTACAGTTCGATCGATTCCCTTGTGAGATCTAGTCGAAATTGTTTTCGATTGCTGAAATATAAAAGGTCTTCCAAAAAAAATTTCCATCGAGGCCAATCGGGGGGCAAATGGCATATTTCGGAGTGTCTCTGGGAAATTTACACAGACAAAATGGCAGCCGCAAAATGACTCAGTTTCGATCACAATAAGTTTTATTTAACACCCCTCTGGGAACCTGTGCGACGAAATATTTTGGTAGGGCAAATGTCCTAGATCAGTATTTGATAAGGTGCAATATAAGTCCTCGCACACAATGATGGACTGTAAATTCAACAATCCTCACATGGAAATGGACATAACTTTTTTTAATTCTCCGAAAATTATTTCTTCAATGCCCTCTTGTAGCTGAGACCCAAGGCTACTAAAAAACGTCAACAATCCTCATTCATAGTCCTCACACCGGGCGAGTGCGGACTGTGAATGAGGATTGTTGTTGATAATTACCGGAAAATTTTAAAAAAAAGTTTTGTCGATTTCCGAGTGAGGATTGTTGAATTTACAGTCCACCATTGTGAACAAGGCCTAAAACTTTTTTTTTAATATTTGAAAAATAAGATACGATAATATACTATACAGTCGAACCTGGCTAACCCGTCACCCCTGGGGACCAATTTGAGGTGACGGGTTAGCCAGGGTGTAGGATTACAAAGAGCAAGTATCGATAAGAATCGTTTATTCGGTGTGATGACGTTATACCCCCAATGTATCATTTGATACATTGGGGGTATAACGTCACTGTGACGTTATACCCCCAATGTATCATTTTTCAAATTCACCCTTTTTAGGCGCCAATTCAAACCAAAACATTCATTTTTGTTTCACATCTTCCTTCTCCCCTAATAAATCAATGTCATGCCTCAAATCACCGTCTATCCACCTAAAAGCCTGTCTACAATGGATCCGTTCGACCGTGACTGTGCCGTTCGACTGTGCCGTTTTGGTGTCTACAATGAACGGTTGAACGGCACGGTCGAACGGCACAGTCACATTCGAACGGCGCAGTCGAACGTATTTATTGTAAAAAGGCCTTAAGTAAGCCAACCACACCTTAAATTACCATCCATTCATCCAAATAACCGAACAGTGCTCAAATCCGCCATCCATCCACCTAAATCCACCATCCATCCACCACTAAACTTCCGATCTAACATTTTTATTCGACAAAATAAGACAAACCATAAACATTTTCAAACAAAATAACAATTCCACGACATAAATTGGATATGTATGAGTGGTTATATACTTCAGACATCAAGGACGACTTCGAAGGGGCCCGGAAAATATTCGATCGGCAGAGAAGGAAGATTCCTATCTTGTTCATTGGCCAGCTGTAACAAAGAACTCCATCAAATACCACAAAGTTTTCGTTCTTACTGAGTCATCCATAGACGGAGTGTAGAGTGAACATCCCAAGTCGCTCCAGACCAGCACGTTAACATTGAAAACCTTGGCTGCTGCCGCCAGATCGTAGTTCTCTGCCCATTTTTCTACTTCGCTTGCGTCCTTTGCCAGATGGGTCATGTCAGGGTCATGTCTTCGATGTGACGCTCCTGATCTGCCAAGTCCGGGATAAAGATCCCGCACCATGCCTCGCCCTTGTGTTCCTGCAGATAATCGGCGATCGTTGAGCGAACAATTTCAGTGACCTGAAATTCAAGAAATAGACAAACAACCATTTTAAAATTTTACCGAAAGCCACAGTTTCCATCTCCCAGAATCGACTGGACCTTTGTTGGAACATCTCCTGGCGATTTGAACGTCTTTTGAGGCGCAAAGGCAGTGTTCTCATTCTCGTCCTCATTGGAATCCATTATACCTAGAATCAAAATTGTACAAACTTTCCAAAATAAAAAGGCTTACTGTAATGTCCTCGCAAAAATTGCTGCTCATCAGATGTAGGATGGTTGAAGAGGAGATTTCCACCGACTTCCGCAACGGCTTCCACACTTCGGCTTGAGATGTCCAAGAGGTTTGGCATGCTTAGTTAGTTTCCCGTCCTTCCGGTGCTGCAGCTTCTCCATCACGTCGGCATTTTCCCAACTGAATTTCTCCATCTGGAAGAAAATATCACATTGTTTCATCAATGTAAAAGGACATAGACACATAGAAAACGAAATAAGGTGTAGAAAGTGTGGAGTGAAGCAAAAATGAATGTTTTTGTTTGAATTGGCGCTTAAAAAGGGTGAATTTGAAAAATGATACATTGGGGGTATAACGTCACTGTGACGTTATACCCCCAATGTATCAAATGATACATTGGGGGTATAACGTCACTGTGACGTTATACCCCCAATGTATCAAATGATACATTGGGGGTATAACGTCCATACACCGTTTATTCGAGCAACTAACAATTAGAGATGATGGCTTGACCTTTTCGGGACGGGACGGGTCAGAATTCAAATTTAAAAATTTCGGGACGGGATACCGGGACGGGACAGGTGACAAAAAATTTCCGGGCGGGATTCCGGGACGGGACGATTCTCTGAAATTAACGGGACGGGACGGAATTGTCCCGTCCCGTCCCGTCATCATCTCTACTAACAATTCAACCACCCAAATCAGACGCTAAACAGTAGGGAAGAAGTCCTTGATCCTACTTTGCTTCTGCGACTTCCTTTGCTCTTGATAAAAGACCTCATCCAAGGCGTCGCTGTGATGAAACACAAAAGGTTAAAAAAAATTGGCGGAAATTTGAAAACTTTTCCGCAATATGCTAGGTGACGGCTTATCAAGGGCAATTTTCTTTGTTGATTGTGGACGGAGGATGACGGGTTAACAGGGGTGACGGGTTACCGTGGTGACGGGCTAATGGGGGTAAGATTAGCGGAATTTCTTTCTCGGCTAACCAAATTTTTTTGAAGTGATTGGTTAGCGGGGGTGACGTGTTACTGGAGTGACGCGTTAGCCAGGCTCGACTGTACCAGGTTAGAACAGCTGAAAATATCTCTACATAATATTTGGGTCGGGTGGGCGGGTGGTAGGGTCACACTTTTTATGAATTATCAAAAAATATGGTCATAAAAGGCTCGAAAATTTTTGTTGCAGGATTTTTTAGATTTGCCTTGATGTCAGCTTTCGTTTAAAAAGAAAGAGCGGCGAGAAATTCGCATTTTTAAGAGGGGCGTTGACAAAAGTATGCAGGCCATTGTCGAGTTTTCCAATAAAAGTTATGTTTTTGCCATTTGCAGGCCATGGACTAGACGCCTGTAAGGCGGCAATCAACCTTGTTTTATTATATTTTACTTGCATCGAAATCAATCTTTTTTTAATACGAGAAAGGCCGTGTGTTCTAAACTATGCTTCATGTGCAGTATTTCACGCTGAAAACGATCGCTGAAAAAAAATCGTGAACAAAAAGGGATTCGAACGGGTAAAACAGCTTGTAAATTCTCTTCACCTTTCAGCAAATCATTGATTCTGACACCAGATTCGTGCTCAGCGCAGTCGATTTACTTTTAAAACTGCTTTTGAAACATGAAAGTCACTGTCAAATTTCAAATTCTGTTCAAGACAAAAAAATATTCAAATACAGTCGACGCTCGATTTAAGGACAGAATTTAGCCGGTCCCAACCCACAATTGTCCGCTCGATATAAGGACAGCAAGACATTTTCAGCCGAAATTCCAAATTTCTGTTGTCTCTAAAGGAAAAGACTCGAGAAATTTATGTGTTTTCGTTGCATTTGGTTTTTATTTGTTTTGGTTTTTTGTTTGTTTTTATTGCTGTTGACCTTTTTGTTTTTATAGCAGAAATTATGGCAACTCCAAGCAAGAAAAGACGCGTAATTTTCCTAGAGCTGAAGAAACGGATCATTGATGCTTCTTCGGGCAAGAAATCAGATAAACTTAAGCTAGGTGCACAATGGGAGCCGCACCCCCGCACTCCGCATACCCTCGCAAATGTTCACCCCCGCGGCGCGGAATCAGAATGTGCACAATGAGGCTACAATTATTTGGAGCCGCACACCCACTTGTTGAATTTTTTTTTGAAAATTTATTCAGTTACTACAGTGCAACCTCTCTGTAATGGCATCTTCCGATATCGGCACCCTTCCTATAACAGAATGGCGCAAAACATGATGTAAAAAAATAGGTGTGCACCCAGAGGGATTCGAATAAGCAACCTCGGCGATGAGTACAGGAAGCTCCACACCAACCCTTTTGCTTAACACACAGACCTACGCAAAAGCTTTTAAAATCATGTCACAGAAAAATTTTTTTTTGCAGAGTCTGCACATTTCAGTTTTGTGCACGGACTGCGCGAAAAAATTTGCGGTATCGCGTCTATTTGCAAAAATCCATGATACCGGATATCATCGAGTGGAGCATTTTCAAATTCCCGACTAACATAATTTTCATGAAAGTCTAGTTTTTAGTTGACATGTGCCAATTCTGAGGCCAGATTCGTGAATTACTTTTAAAAGTGCAATCAGAAAAATAAAATGACGTCACCGAATAATCCGGATTTTGCCTTGGTCCCCCCTAATGTACTTATTTTTCTTTAAGCCACAGGGAGGACCAAAGCAAAACCCGGATTCAACAAAAATTTAAAAAGTTTGTTGACACTCGATTTAAGGACAGAAAATTTCTGGTTACGAAAAAAAACGCTCGATATAAGGACGATCGATACAAGGACAGCTCGATTTAAGGACAGCGTTTGGCCGGTCCCCAGGCTGTCCTTAAATCGAGCTTCGACTGTAGTGAATTTCGAGTTTTTTGAAAATCAAATATTTTTTGTCTTGAACGGAATTTGAAATTTGAGAGTGACTTTAATATTTTAAAAGCAGCTTTAAAGCTAAATCGACTACGCTGAGCACGAATCCGGTGTCAGAATTGAGGATTTGCTAAAAGGTGAAGAGAGTTGAATAAGTTTGCGACACAACTTCAGAAGCTGTTTTAGTCGTTCGAATCCCTTATGTTTCCAAAAAAAATTTTTAGCCACCATGTTCAGCGTAAAATTCTGCACAAAACGCATAATTTAGTGCACACGGCCTTTCCCGTGTCAAAAAAAAGACAAATTTTCAAGCATTAAACCATGGGCAACTCTTCCTCTACCGACGACTTTGGACCGAAGCCAAAACATCTTGAGCAGACCTTTTTAATAAAAGTTCACACAAAGAAATTGCTGAAAAGAGGTGTCTTGAATGGACTCAGCTTTGAGGGTGATGACTACGACAAACTAGGAAGCTTGAAAGTCTCAAAGGTTAGTCAAATTTTTGTCAGGCTCAACTTTTTCTTCCCCCTTTTCGTACAAGATTTGAAACGTTCCAAATTTTTCACTGTGCCAGAACTGTAAAATTTCTCGTATAACTTAAGGGAATTTCTACAGTTATTTATGGGGTATTTATAGCAGCGCACCAGACCATTTTCGAGGCCAGTTTACCTACACCGTTTTCAAAAAAATCTGACGGGGTGGGAGCACGTGACTAACTATTGTATTTCCACTACCTGGAGTGAAACTTTTCCAAAAAATTATAAATTATTATGCCCGAATTCGAACCTGCCTAAATTTATATTGGACTGCTATAAATACCCCATAAATAACCCCCCTCAAATAACCCCCCATAACTAACTCGGGTTATTTATGTAGGGGGTTATTTATGGGAGGTTATTTATGTAGGGGGTTTAGTTATGGGTTTCTACAATATAAAATTGTTGAGTTTTTCTTTGCAGCTCTCCTCCTACCACAAAATGGCCACTGAAGGAGGACTGCGGGTCGGTGACCACATCATTGCAATCAATAACTACAAAGTGCGCCATCAAAACCTAGTGGAGGCTGTGCAACACTTGCTAAGTTGTGTGTCTACTGAACCCAAAATATTTCTGGAAGTCTACAGACCAGCTCCAGCCATTAACGAGCCCAACTATGTCGACTTCTTTGGATCAGTTGCAGCTGAAGCACCAGTCAAGTGTTTGACATTTTTAATTTCCAAGGAGCTGAATGTGGGTCTTGGAATAGCTGTTGGTCTGGAAAAAGGCAAGGTGGGGCTCTTCATTAATAAAATCTCCAGGAATGGATGTGCGGCCAAAAATGGTAGACTGATGGTGGGCGATGAGGTGAGTGATGTTTGCTGGTTGATGGGTCTTGGCTTTATGGAGAAAAATTTCAGATTGTGGAAGTCAACGGAGTGGATTTGACATGGCAATATCCGGATTGCGTAGAGGCCCTGGTCAAAGTAAGTGTGTAAGGAGGTTAGTTGGGCGCCCTCCCAGTAATAAGTAATGAAAATCAAAGAAACAGTTTGGTGTCCTTGGTAGCTCAGTGGCAGCGTGGCAAACGTCGGTGAAAGTCGGTCGGGTGTTCGATTCCTACCTGAGGCGCAGCGTAAAAGCCCAAGTGCACCCCCCTTCCGCAAATCTTTTTGTACAAGGTGGTCCATGAAATTTGAACACTTTTAAACCGTCATAACTTTTTGTCCTCGCACGATTTCGAAATTCTGTAAACGCAGATCGACTCAGTTTTTTATAACAATTTTTTTGGTATATAAGGTCAAAACCACGATTTTCGCTTGGTCCCCCCTGTTGTTTTGGCCTTACCCATCCAAAGGCCACCTACAGACCAGGAGCCAAACAACAGGGGGCACCAAGCGAAAATCATGGTTTTGACCTTATATACCAAAAAAATTGTCATAGAAAACTGAGTCGATCTGCGTTTATAGAATTTCGAAATCGTGCGAGGACAAAAAGTTATGACGGTTTAAATTTGTTCAAATTTTTCTGGACCACCCTGTACTTTTCAACAAAAGTACTCATTTTTAGGGTACTTGTGCACTTGGGGAACCCCTTTTTTGTAACTGTGAATTATTCTACTGCGTTAGAAACAAATCACTCGAAAGTGACTCTGGATGCATAAAACATGTATGCATACCAGAGTTTATTTATGCGGCAGGCCCCAGCTAACAAAACTATGTTCAAATTATCTTTTTGGGTTATATAGGTACCTTTTCCAGTAATTTAGCCTTGGGGAAACAAGGCATAAGGTAAATTTTTGCAAAAAAAAATTTTAAACTCGTTGGAAAACAACTTTTTAATCGTTTTTAGCGTATAAAAAGTAGTTAGGAGGCATTTAAACCCCATACACAGTTAATAAAAAAGGGGCCCCAAGTGCACAATTGCCGGAGGGCCAACCCTAGTTTGTAGCTTATCTCACTGGCTACAACTTGATTGATAACTTATCTGAAAGTGGTCTGCGAAAAGTGGGTCGAAAAGGCAATGCCGATGCAAGGAGGGTGTTGGAATTACAGGAAATGCGAGGTGTTTTGAACCAGCCAGTTGTTTATGCTTGTGGAGCTGGGGAGCCGGTTTCACGAGAATATTAGGGCACTCTTTACAAGGATACGCAAAAAATTCCATTGAGAAACTCACAGGTCACTTCCGGGTCCTTCTCTTGTTAGCAGAGCACTTATTTTAAAACAAAGCCTATTGCAGACAACCGACTGCGTGAAGGTAACTGTGAGGCGCAATGTTAAAAATATTGGCACCAATGCTCTGCTTAACGTCAAAACCACCGATGGGGAGTGCTTTGCCCAACCAATGTATCATGCTGCCAACTACAACAGCCCACAAATAGGCATAAAAGACAAACCAAAGGGTATTAAAGTGGGTGGAGTGCCCAATCAACTGAATGAAGTCGGCAAAGTGGCTCTTGAGCGAATGCAGGCCGGGGAATTTTGCAAGCAGGTAGCTAAATAAGGTTCTGTATAGCAATCAATATTAGGCTTTTTAAGGCGACACCCTTCTCTCTCGACTCATTTGCCCAGATGAATGTGGATGAAAAGCCGCACAAAGGCTTGAAGAAAGGCAAACACATCGTTTATGTGGATTTCGAGGAAACACGAGCAGAGTGTCTGAAGGTAAACGCAAAAATTTTTCAAATATTTATCTCCGAATTGAATTGAAATTTGATATTGAAATTTTAATCTCCGCTTATGGTCTTTCATATGCGGCAACCGGACATTTTTCCCATTTTTTGAAATATTTGTCGTGCGATATTTGTCACTTATTCGTTAACTGTTTTAGTCATTTTTGTCGTACACAGTTAATGAACACAGTTAGTAAAAAAAAGTACACAGTTAGTAAAAACTTGTTCGTGTGAGTGTGAACTTGTGAGTGCGCGCATCTCTAACTCCTAAACCCCCAGGGGACTCGGGGGCTTGGGGTTGAGATGCGCACACTCACAAGTTCACTCGAACACGAACAAGTTTTTACTAAATGTGTACTTTTTTTTACTAACTGTGTTCATTAACTGTGTGAGTGAACTGGTACACAGTTAGTACACAGTTAGCAAAAACTTGTTCGTGTGAGTGTGAACTTGTGAGTGCGCGCATCTCTAACACTCAAACTCCCAGGGGACTTGGGGGCTTGGAGTTGAGATGCGCACACCCACATACCTTAGACACAAATCACTCGAAAGTGACTCTGGATGCATGGGCGGCTTGGGGTTGAGATGCGCACACCCACATACCTTAGACACAAATCACTCGAAAGTGACTCTGGATGCATGGGCGGCTTGGGGTTGAGATGCGCACACCCACATACCTTAGACACAAATCACTCGAAAGTGACTCTGGATGCATGGGCGGCTTGGGGTTGAGATGCGCACACCCACATACCTTAGACACAAATCACTCGAAAGTGACTCTGGATGCATGGGCGGCTTGGGGTTGAGATGCGCACACCCACATACCTTAGACACAAATCACTCGAAAGTGACTCTGGATGCATAAAAAATGTATGCATACCAGAGTTTTTTATGCGGCAGGCCACAGTTAACAACTAACTGTGTATGAAAAATTGATTTGTCAATTAACTTTTTTCATTAACTGTTTTAGTCATTTTTGTAGTACAGTGCTCTCTCAATATAGCGCGGGTACCTAAAGTGCGTTCCCGCCTTGGGTCCGACAATTTTTTTACCCCGATTTTTGAAATATTTTGCCGAATATGATTCGTCAGTCTAGTTTTAAAAATCGTAAAGATTCTTATTTGTTCTTATTTGTTTTTGCAATCGACAATGGTTTTGCCATTAAGAGTTTTGTCGTTGAGAGCCTCGTCTCGTAATATGGTGGGCATCCATTTTCCAAAATCATGCGTACTATATCGAGAGGTACGAATGGAAAAACTCTTAATAGCAAAGCCATTGTCGATTGCAAAAACGATCGGTAAAATAAAAATCTTTACGATTTCCGAAACTACCAGTATGTGTCATAACTCTTCGCGTTTTTTTTCAAATTTTTAGTCAGAATCGATTTTTTCCTTTTCGCATATTTCTTCATTTCTTTCATAGAACATCATTTCCAAATAACAGTGAAATCTTTCGCATAACATATTTCATAACACCAACTATCATTCATCAAAATAATTTCCTTCGGCCTCAACAATTTTCTCCCATCTTTCCTGCAGCTTTGAAATCCCTTTAACAAAAAATCCGGCCGGTCTTGAGCGCACAAGTCCTCGAGGCATCTAAAACATGCTTAATTTGAACACCAGTCACATTTCAATAAAAAAATGAAGAATTTCATGAAGAAATATGCGAAAAAGAAAAAAATCGATTCTGACAAAAAATTTGAAAAAAACGCGAAGAGTTATGACTTATACTGGTAGACTGACGAATCATATTCGGCAAAACATTTCAAAAATCGGGGTTAAATAAATAGTCAGACCCAAGACCGGAACGCACTTTAGGTACCCGCGCTATATCGCATTTTTTAATTTTTCTACAAACATCTCCTAAGTAATTTTCATACGCTAAAAACGATAAAAAAGTTGTTTCCTGATATTTTGTGAGCTAAAAAGTTTATTTATTTTTTCAAATTTTTGATCAAAATTTGACTTTTTGCCTTGGGGTACCAAGGTGAGCCATCTTAAAAACATCCAAGCCACAAAAAAATTCCGCAAATGCAAAACTAAAAAACCGTACCTAGATCCTTCAGAAAGATGATATTTGAACATACCGTATTTCCTTTAATAGAAGCCCCGGGGCTTCTATTTTTGATGCCCTCTGGGGGCTTATATTAGAGGGCTTATAATAGAGGGGCCTTTTTTTTGGATTCGTCGCGTTTTGATTCGCCGCGCCGAAGGCGTAGCTTTACCATTTATCTGCCAAACAAATTTTAAAGGGGTAAAACTTTAGGGGAAATTTGACACAAAATGCCCAACTTCGCGAGTTTCTAAAATTTTTATTTTTTCACTTTCTTAAATATTTCTTTATCATGGTTTTTCCTATTTTATCAAGATTTTACCTAGAATCACCAACTTGACGCATAACTTTATTGACATAAGCAACAACACCAAACAAATGAAACACCAATAATATAACAACAACTCTATTTTTCCATGGCTTCATCCTCGAAGCTCGCTTCTTTTTCATCATCGTCGAATAGCGTAAGACAGGCCAGGCGATCTTCCACTTCGTCCACCAGTTGCCTCAGTGCATCGTCAGCATTAGGCAGTCCAGGCCCATAGAGGCGCCGAGGATGAAGCCATGGAAGAATAGAGTTGTTGTTATATTATTGGTGTTTCATTTGTTTGGTGTTGTTGCTTATGTCAATAAAGTTATGCGTCAAGTTGGTGATTCTAGGTAAAATCTTGATAAAATAGGAAAAACCATGATACCGGTATCATGGTGCGGAAAAATTTCAAATTTTTTTTTTTATTAAAGTCCTGAAATTATTCTTAACCGCGCGGAACATTTGCATAGAACAAGTTTGTAAAAGGAAATGTTTAAGAAAGTAAAAAAATAAAAATTTTAGAGACTCGCTAAGTTGGGCATTTGTGTCAAATTCCCCTAAAGTCTTACCCCCTTTAAAATTTGTTTGGCAGATAAATGGTAAAAGCTATAGAGATTGTACTGTGAATTAAGACTGAATTGGATTATGAATTTATCGTTTCAGAAAAAAAAACTGTTTGAGGATCCCCAGTTTCCAGCTGACGGGAGCAGCTTGTACATGTCGCCCAGAAACGATCGTTCTGTCACTTGGCTTCGACCACATGTAAGCCTTTCCATATGCCATTTTGCTATCGAAAAGTAGGCGATGCATTTAAGCAAATCTGCAAAAAGCCTCAATTGATTGTGGATGGCAACTCCAGGTTTGATGTAAAACAAGGTCGGCTGGGAGATTGCTGGTTTATCGCGGCAGTGGCCAATCTGGCCATACATACTGAACTGTTTCATAGAGTGGTGCCTCCCGACCAGAGCTTCACCCAAAAGTATGCAGGTATGGGTATTTTTGGAAAAAAAAAACTTTTCAAAACAACGTCAATTACTCAACTCTGCTACTGAGCATGGCTATGATGGCCCATTTTAAATCCAAGGCACAGCATTTTGTTGGGGACGATTTCGGACTAACCAGGGGCTAACTAGAACTTCTACGACCGTCAGTGTTCTTTTTCTTTCATTTCACTCATTTTTTTAAATTTGAGATTTTAAACTCGCAAAGATATGAGTTAGGTATTACAGCAAAATTTCAAATTTTATTCAAAAAAAAGCATAACAATTAATCAACAAAATAATCTCCATCAAATTCCACAACTTTCTCCCAGCGTTCTTGAAGACGACTGATTCCCTTGACATAAAATCCGGCTGGCTTTGAAGAAAAGAAACGATCCCAGAATCAGCCCAGAATCAAACAAAAACAACATAACGTGGCGAATATGATTGCTATCCATCTAAAAACAATAAACAATATGAGCTGAGCAAAAAAATAAACGAAAAACTGAAAAACATTGCAAAATAAACACAGAGAACTTTTTAAAACTGTACAAAATTTTCAACAGGGGGGGACCAAGGCAACGCGGTGCGAACTTTTGAGACAACCTAATATAAAGATATACAGGGTGAGTCAATTTTTGTGCACACTTTTGGACGGCCATAATTTTTTTTCTAGGTCGATTTTCAAAATTCTGTTTTCACAGATCGACTCAGTTTTCGATGCGGTTTTGTTTGTCATACGTTGCTCGGAAAAAAATTTCGAAAAATTTCAAAAATTTGCCTTGGTCCTCCCTATGGGTTGAAAATGACCATTTTTCCTGAGTACTCAAACATGTACCAAAATGATTTTATTCGTTACATCTGTAACATCATCACAAGATAACAACATCGTAACCGAGATCAACTATCAATGCAGACGTCATTTTGGTACATGTTTGAGTACTCAGGAAAAATGGTCATTTTCAACCCATAGGGGGGACCAAGGCACATTTTTGAAATTTTTCGAAATTTTTTTTCCGAGCAACGTATGACAAACAAAACCGCATCGAAAACTGAGTCGATCTGTGAAAACAGAATTTTGAAAATCGACCTAGAAAAAAAATTTTGGCCGTCCAAAAGTGTGCACAAAAATTGGCTAACCCTGTAAATTAAGAAAAAATTAGGCAGGAGGGTGGGATCGAACCAAAGTAGCTTTTCTGAAATTCAGGAACTTTAATGGTCACCCACTCGGACGAATATCAACTCGTTGCATTTTATGACCAAAATTTTAAAACTTTTGATTAAAAATCGATTTTTTGACAATAAAAGTTTTTTAAAAGGCGCTTCTAATACCAAAATTACTCCTTGAATCTGAATCCGTTGAGATCAGTGCCCAAATGCATAAAATAATCGGTCCGATTTTCAGACCGAAAATCGGACCGATTTTGGCAACAATTTTGGCACCAATTTTTTCGACCAGACTTTTTGATATGAAAATCGCACCGATTTTCGGCATATTAATTTGTTTCCTGGCTTTTTTTTGTTGTGATGTCCGTATTTTTAACCTTTTTTACACTTGCTTCTTTTTTTAAATTTGCCGGTGTTGCATTCTTATGGCAACTCACTGTCTAGTCTGCTTGTTCGTATATCATGAAGTATGTGTTTTCGAAAGTTTATTTATACTTTCAAGATGGTTCTCTACGCCTCAATGCTGAACGTTCGGAAGACTCGTACGTTCTCAGAGAGAATTCCTTCAAAGCTAATGAGTGAGAAAGATGATGCTTGGTTTCACAGTCGTTTTCGATTTAGGAGGGAGTTTATAAGAGTATGCCTTTTATCTTTACTTGTCCCGCTGTATTTTTTTTTATTTAGAAAATTGTTCGGATGTGCTCGCCATGCATCGCTTTTGATACGCGTGGCGGAGGTCTCTCAGTTCTCGACAAAGTTCTTGCCTATTTGGGTTACACTGGCCAAATCGTCTATCAGCATACAATAGGGGATCTCCTGGGAATGGACCAAGCATCTGTTTGCCGAGTTGTGAAACAAGTCTCTAGGGTTCTACTCAAGTACGCTGCACAACTTATTAGTTTTCCAAATGAGCAGGTAAAGTTTTGTCAATATATCAATTAAACACTGGAAAATTTAAAAATGCAGGGTCTTGCACGTAGCAAGAGGATGTTCTTTGAGCGGATTGGCATTCCTAATGTAATCGGCTGTTTAGACTGTACGCACAATGAGGTAGTTCCAAGTCGTTTGCAAGAGGTAAAATAGGTAAAATGATAACTTTGTAGGCTACAAAAAAAACATAATTTTAGGAAGCACTACTACAGTATGAATATACAGACAGTGGCAAATGAGCATGGACGGATTCTTAATATTGTGGCAGCGCACACAGGAAGCGTCTATCGAAATTCTCTTCTCCATGGTGCCTTTGAGGAAGGAACATTTGGAAACTCAATCTTGCTCGCTGATGGAGGATATCCGCTAGATCTCCGATGGGTGGTCAAACCTTACGAGGATCCGATTGATGAGTCAGAAGGAATGTAAACTTAATCGAAATAATGTCATTCAAAATTTTTTTGTCATTTAGGTTCAATTTTAGCCGCCTAAGCGCTAGAGTTGTTATTTGGGCTTTACATCATTTGGGCGTTTACACCCTCTACCCAGGGTGACCAACTTACCACCTTTAGGTGGCATTTGCCACCTTTTAAACAATTTTGCCACCTTTTTTAAAATTTGAGTCGCCCACTCTGCCTCTACCCTCTAAACCCTTTTTTCCGATTCTGTTTAAAAAAAACTGGAAAAGCTGAGTGAAAATCTCTAAGGTTTGTAGGAGTTGATTAGCAAAGCATTTTCATTGTATGTAATGTGTAGCTAAGCTGAAAAATAATCGTGATAGAAGTATTTGTATAGGGCTTGATGTATAGCTGTACTAGAGAACAAAATTACTAATTACATAAGCACAAAATAGGCGTTAGTGGGTAATGCAGCCGTAGTGAAGTGGGTAAAAGTGCCGATGAAAGCAAAGTAGGGCGGGGTTAGATTCCTCTATGTAACGGCGACGTTTAAGTCGGTTCGATTTTCGATTCGAATATCGGACAGACGGTGTACGACCAGTTCGATGTGAAGCCAGTTCGATATGGTTTTATAATGGCGAGTTCGATATTGAAAAAATTCAAACTTTTTTTTTTTAATTTTTCGGGTTCCAAAACCTGTTTTACGGACTAATTCGAGCATGCTGAAGATGGTTTGATAGCAGTAAAATGCCTTCCAACTGGCCATTTATAAAACCATATCGAATTGGCCATTTTAAAACCATATCAAACTGGCTATATCGAATTGGCCATATCGAACTGGCCATTTATAAAACCATATCAAACTGGCCATATCGAATTGGCCATTTATAAAACCATATCGAACTGGCCTATCCCCGGACAGACAATCCTTATCCACTTTCTGCTTTTTAGTCTGGTTGTCATACCTGAAGTTTTCATGTACTCGATTAAAACATTTTAGGTACTCTACGAATCCCTATCCAGGACGGTAATTTTTTGAATTGTCTTAAGTGGTATGACCGCGTCTATCGGAACTCCTATTTTCATCTATCATAAAAAAATTTTGCGAGTTATTAAATATAGTCGTGAGTAACCTCAAACGCCAAACAAATTTGCTGTTACAAATACTAGAATGAAATCAAGAAAATAATCCAGCACAAACATCTCTGGTCTGCAAAAAAATGTTTTCAGTGTCATTCCTCTACGCTCCTCAATGTAACTGCGACTTTTAAGTCGGTTCGATTTTCTATTCGAATATCGGACCGCAAATCCGTTTAATTTCTGAAAAACGTTTAATGCATTTAGGCACAGGTCCGAAAAAAATTGAGATAGCTGAGATATAGTTTAAAAGTGGTATTTCTTTGCCATATTTCTTTGGCCATAAAATTCTTCTTTTTGGCCATAGATTTTTTCTTTTTTCTCCGTACTAGCTCAAAATCATGTTTCAACCACTTTTTTTAGATTTTATTGTGTCTGAAACACACTGAAAAAATGTTTTCAGGTTGCAAACGACACTTCTTTGAGAAAAAAATTTTTGGTAGAAATTATGCTTTTTGTTTTGAGCAGCTAATGGTCGAAAAATTTGGCTAAAGTAAACAATGTGTACTTCGTCCGAAAATGCCCAAAATCATCTCAATCTTGCTTCTTTTGGTGTTTAACGTTGAGAAAACACGTTTTTAGGATTGGGAAAGCAATTTTTTTTTCAAAAAAAATTTTTTTTCGTGGTTCCCCTAGGCAAAAATCTGTGAAAAATATCGAAAAAAAATTTTAAATTGGCGCCAAAACATTTTTTAAGGGAGTAGGGGTGTATTGGGAGGGAAAAAGAATAATAAGGGGACACTTATTATAGAGGGCCGCTAACAAGAAGATGTTGAACATATTTTTGTTAACTGGGGCCTGCCGCATAAAAAACTCTGGTATGCATACATTTTATATGCATCCAGAGTCACTTTCGAGTGATTTGTGTCTAAAGTATGTAGGTGTGCGCATCTCAACCCCAAGCCGCCCATGCATTCAGAGGGCTTGATGGGTTAGAGATGCGCGCACTCACTTACCTTAGACGTGATTCCGAGGTAGAGCTTTGATTAAAAATGCATTCAGAAGTTCTTTTTGCCAAGCTCCAGGGGTCAGAACGGGGTAGAATACCTTTATATAATATAGTTTACCTTGGTCCCCCAAGGTAAAAAGTCATGTTTTGATCAAAAACTTTTTTTTTCCAAAAATCCATTTTTTAGATAGAAAAGAGTCAGAAAATAACTTTTTTCATTTTAAAAATTACTTAGCAGTCGTTTAAACATGATTTACAAATTACCAAAAAAGGCGCATAAAAAATTTTGTCAAATGCAATATGCAAAATGCAAACAAAAAATCTTCAAAAAAATGACAGAAATTGACCAAGTTCGATACCCACTGGTTGCTTACCGCTTTTATGCGGTTAAAGGACCATACTTGTTGATGACAATAAGAATTTGGCAAATTCAAATGCGTGCGGGGCACTTTTTTTTATTCCGAAATTATTTTTTTAATCATTTTTTTAATCATGCGAAATAAATCGATTGGCGAAATCAAAGGAAGTCTGATCAAGCAGTTCCAACCAGATGGGGTCTCTGATGGGGTGCTCCAAGGGGCACAACCCAAAAGCGGACCCTTACCACCGGATGCCTAATGGTCTCATCACTTTACACGCTTATTCTATTACTGATTCCAAGAATATTGGCTCAGCCATCGCTCTGCTTTGGCTTCTGCGCATCCGCAACCCTTGGGGTGATGGTCAACAGTGGAATGGCGACTGGTCGGGTTAGTTTTTTTCAACCTTTTTGGGGTTGGAAAAAAAAAATTTATGAAGATGTTGCGAAGAAATAACATTTTGGTTGAAAATAACAAAAAAATGATGAAGCAACGAAAAGTTGACTAAAAAGCGTTGAATAGGCAAAAGTTGAACATTTCCCATGATGAATCAATTCTGATGAATCCGGTGTTTTTGAGTTACTGTCTTGAAGGGAAAACGAAAATTTGAATTTCAAAATGTTGAATTTAAAACTGATGAATTCTCAGATGATGAGTTAATTTTTTATGAGTTATCAGATGATGAATTCTCCGTTTGATGAATCAAAATCTGATGAGTCGGGCGCCACCCGAACTGACCAAACACCGTATGGCAGCGACGGAGTGTGAAAATCGGTCATCGGTTCGATCCCCACTGGTGGCATTGAATTTTTCATCGACTTTTGCTAGGACAATACATTTTAAACTTTTTGGCGCAAATCCAATTTTCGGTGCAAATTTCGGTTCTGTCTAGAGATGAAGAATGGGGACCGAGCGAGACCTTTAGGGCCAAATTTTGACTGAGATAGAGATTTTTGGGAGTGACCGAGCGAGACCTCGTCCGAGGTCTCGCTCGGTCCCCATTTTTCATCTCTAGAAATTTGCGCCAAAAAAAAAAGTATTGTCCCTTTTACTGTGTCCGATTTCTTTCTTTCTTTTTAATTGACCCGATACTCGCCTTTCAAAATATTCTGGAGTAAGTAGTAGGGTTGGCCTCCCTACCATCCTCCCCCTCGCTCCTCAATACCAACCCCCTTCACCAAACCCCCTTCCCCACAAAAAAATTTGCATGTAAATGGTAGTTGTTCCCATCTTTATCATCATTACATTACTTTTTTTAATTTTTTGGCTAGAACGCCTGCGAATTCATCCCGCACCCCCCGCCACTATCCTCCGCTCCCAGATTGCTACTACCCCCCGCACCTAAAAACGCGGGGTGGGGCTGTGTGGTGGAGGCCAACCCTAGTAAGTAACGCAACTGACCTAATTGATTGTTACAGACAACTCCAAGCAATGGCTCTCACTATCCACTGAATGCAAAGATGAACACCAGCTTACTTTTTCTCATGATGGCGAGTTTTGGATGTCTTTTGAGGACTTTGTTCGCAACTTCACCCTTGTTGAGATCTGTCACTTGGGGCCAGATGTTATGGAGGAGGTTTGTGATACGACACTTTTCGGCTCTATATGTATTGGTGGTGCCCCCGAAAAAGCTGACTGGCTTCGGGGGAACTGTTATTTTTTTTTCAAAATTATTTTTTAATAGACCCAAAAACCATTTATTTTTACATTTTCTTCATTTTTGCAATTTTTTTAAGAAAAAACAAGAAGGAGACCAAGGCAGTTTTTTCGATTAAAATTTATAGGGCCAAATTGTTTGATTGTGCCATTGTATCGCTTTTTTAGTTCTCGTTTTCTATTTTTCAATAAAATTGAAGAATTTGGAGATTAAAGAAATAATTTAATTAAAGAAGTTGTATTTAGGTGTGTGACCTGACTGGCTTAGAAAAAGGACGCCTGCTCCGCTCTACTATTTGGGTTTCCGCCATTTTGCATAGCAATTGGCGCATGGCTGACGGCACCGCTGGAGGTCATTTAACCAGTCACAGTTCACTAAGTAAGATTTTTGAGTTACAATAAAATCGTGTTAGACATTTTATTCTAAGAAAAAAAAATCTGTAGGACTGTCGATTCAGTCGACCAAAAACCAAACAAAAATCGGAGCACTTGATCCTGAAACCCCCCCACTCACTTGAAACTGAGAAACCAAACCCCCCCCCTCCCAGTCAAATCAGCTTGGGGGACCAAGGCAAATTTTTATCGAAAATTTTTGACTGCACTATTTTTTCATCTAAAGCCTCAAAAAACATTTTTTCAATCATTTTTATACAAAAAACTATTGGTACAGTCAACCCTCGTTAATACGCCACCCCGTTAATCCGTCACCCTCGATAATCCGCCACCCTAGGGCCGGTCCCAAAAAAGCTAAAGTTAAGTAAAGGTAGGGTAATCGCACCTCGATAAACCGCCACCCTCGTTAATCCGCCACCCTGAGGCCGGTCCCTAGGGGTGGCGGATTAACAGTGGTTGACTGTATAAAAAATTTTCAAAAAAAATTTGCCTTGGTCCCCCAAGCTGATTTGGCTCAGGTTCAGATGAGTAAGAGGACTCAGGTTCAATTTAGCCCAAAAATCTAATTTGGTTTAGTAAATGAGAAAATTGTGCTAGACTGGCCAGCTTTTAATTCTCAAAACAAATAATATTATTGTTAACCAGGTATGTTTAGAGTCATTCTGGAAGAATCCACAGTTCCTCTTTCGAGTCAAACCAAACCCCGCAGCTCGCAAGCATGTGGCAACAGGTGAAAGAAAGGCAAATGGGCTGGAGAGAGGCCAGATGTCGACTGTAATAGGTGATTTACACACACTACTCTACAGGGTGAATAAAAAAAACTCAACCATTTTTAAAAAATTGGTGTATGTAACCCCTTGCCCGGCCGAAATCTCCATAGTACAGAGTGTGTCAAAAAAATTTGCCCACTTTTAAATGGTCATAACTTTTTTTTTGTTGGGATTTTTTCAAAATTCTGTAAACGCAGATCGACTTAATTTTTGATGACAATTTTTTTGATATACCGTATTATCTCTAATAAGCGCCCCGGGGCGCTTATTTTTCAACCCTCCGAAAATCGGAAAAATTTTGGGTCGATCTCGAAACTTTTGGGTGCACAACCAAAATCCAAAAAGCGGAATCGGTAGAGCTCGTGGGAGGTAAGAAAACGCAAAAAACAGCCCTGCAAAATATTTGCTCTGCCCCGAGATACAGATCCTCAAAGTAGAGGGGGGGGCCGCTTATTAGAGAGGGGGCGCTTATTAGAGATAATACGGTATAATGTCAAAAACACGATTTTTGCTTTGATTTTTTGAAGGGAATAAGGGCTGTATAGGGAGGGGAGGGAACAAAAGGGCCATTTTTACGCAAAAGCATTAAAATCTCTATCTATTGGGTGGATTCATAATTAATGCGGATTTTTGTTGCCTTATGATTCTTTTGATCTATTTCTTCTTTAAATTTGCTTTTTTGTTTTAAAGTATGCCCTCGCTTTTAGTTAAGAAGAATGCGCGTCGAACACCACCTTCACATTCACCATATCATGCTCTACCACTTCGAGAAAGGATGGAGGGCAGCGCAGTCTTTTCGCGATATTGTCGAACTCTTTGGCGAAGAGGCGATCAGTCAAAGTCAGGTGGAAAGATGGTTCAAGCGTTTCAAATCCGGTGACACAAGCTTGCAAGATGAGAAAGGAAGAGGTCGCCCATCTGACTTTAATGATCAAGCTCTCAAATCTTTCCACCTGACTTTGACTGATCGCCTCTTCGCCAAAGAGTTCGACAATATCGCGAAAAGACTGCGCTGCCCTCCATCCTTTCTCGAAGTGGTAGAGCATGATATGGCGAATATGAAGGTGGTTTTCGACGCGCATTCTTCTTAACTAAAAGCGAGGGCATACTTTAAAACAAAAAAAGCAAATTTAAAGAAGAAATAGATCAAAAGAATCATAAGGCAACAAAAATCCGCATTAATTATGAATCCACCCAATAGTATTTGGGACGGGGAACGTCTGTCCCCAGTTTGAGTACATGTTTGGTCACAAAGGAAAACTTTTTTTAGTGTAATATTTTTATTTGCATGTTTATGCTCATTCGAAAGCTCTTTTAATGGCGGAGGACCTTTCGCAATGAGATTTGAAGATTGCTGTGAAAAAAATTGAGATTTCGCCCCTTGCAAAGTGAAAAGTGGATTTATATTTGAATTTCAAAGTACGATATAGGCGCCGATAGGTGCCTGCTGTCCCTTGTAAGTGAATAGTGGTATACTTTTGCTGTCTTACCATGGACCGTGGCGAAAAGAGACTCTATATGCATTTCGTGATCAAGAGTCTTGCTCGGAATTATGTCTAAGGTAATTAAGTGCGTCTGCCCTTCGGGGGCGCAGGGGGCTTGGGGTTGAGATGCGCACACCCACATACCTTAGACACAAATCACTCGAAAGTGACTCTGGATGCATGAAAAAGCATGCATAGAAGACTTTCTTTCTGTGGTAGGCCCCAGAAAGTAAAAACTTGTTCAAAATCTATCGTTTTTACCTTCATTTGACTTAAGAAAAGGCCAAAATTTAGTGAAAAAAAACCCTAGAAAGACCATCTGTCCCTGAGGGCTGGGAGGCCTCATTCTTCACAAAATTCAAATTTTTTCATTTCAAAAGTGCTCAGAAATGTTTCTTGCATCGTATTGAGCAGGAAAATTAAGTTTTGGGAGTGATTTTGGGTCACTTTTCTAAAAATCGAAGTGCGAACTTTCTAATTTACATAGCCTTGTTCGGAGTCCAAAATTTTTTAATTTAGTGAACGCAGATAGGCTTAGTTTTTTATGTTATTTTTTCTAAAGTAGCTCAGATGTCATAACCCAAAATCGCGTTCTATCAACTTCTTAAGCCGCTAAAACGATAGAAAACATGTTTTTGGGGGATGCTCGAACATTTTTGGCCAAGAAAATTTTCATAAAAAATCGACTTTTTGCATTGGGGGACCAAGGTAAACCAGCCAGAAAGGGTACTTAAATACCCTAAAAAGAAAAAAACGCACAGACTTACCTTAGACATGATTCCGAGCAAGGCTCATGATCGAAAATGCGTACAGAGACTCTTTTTGCCCTGCTCCAGTGACCAAAACGAGGTGGAATACCATTATGTAAATAAAAATAAGGTATCCAGGCACCCTCCAGTACTCTTTACCTCGATCCTCCAAGGCAAAAGACGTTTTTATCAACAATTTTTTTTGACCGAAAATGTTTGAGCACTCCCTAAAAACATGTTTTCTATCGTTTTTACGGCTCGAAACGGCCTTAGAAGTTGATAAAACGCGATTTGGCTATCCACCTTGGGGCTCCGACTCGAAGGGTCTCACTCGCCAGAAAAAGGGTCCCACTCGCCAGAACCAGGTCCCACTCGCCAGAACAAAGGGTCCACTCGCCAGAACCAAAGGGTCCCACCTGCCAGTACCACTGCCAGAACCAAAGCAACCCACTCGCCAGAGTCCCACTCGTAGAACCGGGTCCCACTGCAAGTAAATCCCACTGCCAGAAGGGTCCCACTCACCAGAATTAAAGGTCCCACTCGCCACCAAAGGGTCCCACTCGCCAGAACAAGGGTCCCACTGCCAACTGTCCCATTTACTGCCAGGCCAAAGGGTCCCACTCACCAGAATTGGGTCCCACTCGCCAGAACAAAGGGTCCACTCGCCAGTCAAAGGTCCCACTCGCCAGAATAGGGTCTGCCTGAACAGGGGGTCCACTCACCGAACAAAGGGTCCCACCGCCAGAACCAGGGTCCCACCGCCACCAAACCACCGCCAGAACAAAGGTCCACTGCCAGAACAGGTCTCCCACTGCAGAACCAGGGTCCCATCACCAGAATTGTAAGCCCACTCGCCAGAACCAGGGTCCCACTCGCCAGACCAAAAGGTCCCACTCCAGACCAAAGGTTCCACCGCCACCAGCGTCCCACTCGCCACAAAGTCCCACTCGCCAGGTTCAGGTCCCACTCGCCAGAAGTCCCACTCGCCAGGCCAAAGGGTCCCACTCGCCAGAACAAAGGGTCCCACTCGCCAGAACCAAAGGGGTCCATGCTATCTTTGCCATTGTTTTTAAATTGTTTTCATTCTGAATTTCCGTTGTTTCTTATGCGAAAATATCCTCATTTTCAATTTTATTTTAAATTACCCTCATTTTCAATTACCCCTGGTTCTGGCGAGTGGGACCCCTGGTTCTGCCGAGTGACCCCTGGTTCTGCCGAGTGGAACCCCTGGTTCTGCCAAGTGGGACCCTTTGGTTCTGGCGAGTGGGACTTTGTTCTGGCGAGTGACCCCTGGTTCTGGCGAGTGGGACCTGTTCTGCAAGTGGGACCCCTGGTTCTGCCGAGTGGGACCCTTTGTTCTGGCAGTGGGACCCCTGGTTCTGCTGAGTGGGACCCTTGGTTCTGGCGAGTGGGACCCTTGGTTCTGGCGAGTGGGACCCCTGGTTCTGGCGAGTGACCCCCTGGTTCTGGCGAGTGGGACCCCTGGTTCTGCCAAGTGGGACCCCTGGTTCTGCCGAGTGGGACCCCTTGGTTCTGGCGAGTGGGACCCCCTGGTTCTGCCGAGTGGGACCCCTGGTTCTGCCGAGTGGGACCCCTGGTTCTGCCAAGTGGGACCCCTGGTTCTGCCGAGTGGGACCCCTTGGTTCTGGCGAGGGACCCCCTGGTTCTGCCAAGTGGGACCCCCTGGTTCTGCCGAGTGGGACCCTTGGTTCTGCCAAGTGGACCCCCTGGTTCTGCCGAGTGGGACCCCTTTGGTTCTGGCGAGGGACCCCCTGGTTCTGCCAGTGGGACCCCCTGGTTCTGCCGAGTGGGACCCTTGGTTCTGGCGAGTGGGACCCCCTGTTCTGGCGAGTGGGACCCCTGGTTCTGCCGAGTGGGACCCCCTGGTTCTGCCGAGTGGGACCTTTGGTTCTGGCAGTGGGACCCCTGGTTCTGCCGAGGGACCCTTGGTTCTGGCGAGTGGGACCCCTGGTTCTGCCGAGTGGGACCCTTTGGTTCTGGCGAGTGGGACCCCTGGTTCTGCCGAGTGGGACCCCTTTGGTTCTGGCGAGGGACCCCCTGGTTCTGCCGAGTGGGACCCCTTGGTTCTGGCAGTGGGACCCCTGGTTCTGCCGAGTGGGACCCCTTTGGTTCTGCCGAGTGGGACCCCTTTGGTTCTGCCGAGTGGGACCCCTGGTTCTGGCGAGTGGGACCCTTGGTTCTGGCGAGTGGGACCCCCTGGTTCTGGCGAGTGGGACCCCCTGGTTCTGGCGAGTGGGACCCCTGGTTCTGCCGAGTGGGACCCCCTGGTTCTGGCGAGTGGGACCCCTTTGGTTCTGCCGAGTGGGACCCCCTGTTCTGCCGAGTGGGACCCCTTTGGTTCTGGCGAGTGGGACCCCTGGTTCTGCGAGTGGGACCCCTTTGGTTCTGCCGAGTGGGACCCCTTTGGTTCTGGCGAGTGGGACCCCCCTGGTTCTGCCGAGTGGGACCCCAAAGGTTCTGTTGCTCCCGCGATTTTAAGTTATGAAATCTGAGCTACTCCGGCCTTTTTAGGCGTGTAATGATCAAAACACTATTATTTCTTGGTGGTCAAGGAGTGGGATCTTGCCCATAGAGAGGCCATTTACAGGCCTTACCTGAAAGGCGATTTAGTTGACATTATACATCGAAAACACTGTAATAAAACTACTTGGATCTGCTTAAAGAATTTGATCAACTTGGCCCTTTTCATTTTCAGGGGACAACATTTTTGCCTTGGTCCTCGCTTTTGTTTTTTTCTTGAAAATTGGTTGGCCCCCCTGTTAATATTTGGTCCCCCTGTTAATATTAAAATAAGAAATTTAATAAAATTAGAAAAAAACAACAGGGGGGACCAAGGCAATTTTTAAGAAAAAAACAACAGAGGGGACCAAGGCAAAAATGTTGCTCCCTAAAAGTGAACAGAGCCGAATTACACATTCAAAACAAAAAATTGAAAAATTTTAGAATATTTTTGGGGCACAGTGTACAATATAAACATATTTCACACAGCCTATAAATATTTATGTTCAGTTGCCCTCATGCAAAAAATATCGAAGACGACACAAGTCTGAAAACTGGACCAACTTGGAAATCGGCTTCGAAGTCTACAAAGTCAGTGGAAACTGGGATCACGAGACAGATGAGTATGGCCCTAGAACATGCTTTGAAAGTGAACGATATTTCACACAAAAAGCCCCTTGCATTCCCAGGGTCAAGTTGGTTAAACACAGAGAGGTAGGTGGTTGACACGGGAACGATTGGTTGTGATTTCTGTCGATTCTGACTCAGAATTTCATGCTGAAGAAGATAGTGTAATTGGTTTTTAAAAGTTTTGTCAAAAGTGAGGAGATCCAGGCAATTTGAAATTGGCAAAAACATGACATTCCAGATCATTTAATTTCCAACTTGTTTTAAGTGGTTCTCTAGTATATTCGTATTCCAACAAAGCAAAAAACATTGAAAAATGGTAAACGGGATCAGAGCTATCTATCGCGCCCAAACTTGCAGCAAAGTGATCGTAGTTTTACAGAGAATTAGTGATTTTTCCTCAAAGAACAAGTTTTATGATATCCTTGTTTTCGACAGTAAAATGGCCAAAACTCTACCTACAAATCACTTCTAGCTTAATGGTCAAAATAAAATGAAAGAACAAAATCTCGCAGTGATTTTGGCACTAAATACAGCGGAAGTTTATTATAAAAATGTGGCAAATTACGCAAAATCAGTAAACAGTCGAACCTCGACATAAGGACAGCCCATGGGACCGGCTGAAAGGTGACCTTATATCGAGGTGGCCTTTTATCAAGGGTTTTGACCAAAATTTTTGCGGATTGGCCTTATACAGAGGTAGGAAATTTCTTTATTACAACATAAACAAAACAACTCAATACTCAACTCAAAACAACCCAATGTGCGGCAACGTCTTCTTCCGACTAAGCATTTGAAAACTTTATAATCCCATCCACTTAAAGCCTTACCTCTGCGTTGATCAAGAAGTTTGCATGTCCAAAGCAGTTCACAATGGTTTTCGACTTCATCTCATTCCAAGCCCTTCGAAGAATTCACGAGGATTTCCTTGTTTTTATCAATGGCCTTGATGCGTTCGCGAAGCAGGAAGCGTCGGTAGTGTACTTTTAGATTCTGAATGATGCCCTGATCCATTGGCTAAAGAGCATTGTTTCAATTGTGAAATTAAAAGGAAGCCACAAACCTGACTCATGGATGAGCTGAGCAATTGTTGAGCATGGTTGAGCAATTGTCCACGTAGAGGAGCTCGGCTTCACCTTGATTTGATTTGAAGAGGATTCCGTTGAGGTCTTTCCGTTGAGGTCCATCCGGCCGTTCCTTGCCACGAAACAGATAATATTGAGTAGAGCGGTGATCTTCTTGGCTTTCTCCTAAAAATCAAGAAGATCAAGAAGTCTTAATAAAAAATAACTCACCTTCACGAGTTCACCGCTGAGAGGAATATTTTGGCATCTCACTTGCTTCGATAACTGCTTTCTTCGTCTCCAATGTAACGGCGCTTCGTTTTTTCAGCGTACTCATTGCAATAACTAAAATACACAGACAAATTAATCCAAGATATCCGCGAAGAAAATAAAAACGCAGAGCAAAATAAATTCAAACTGCGGGAGAACAAATGATGAAAGTCTGATTTGCGACTGTGTGAAGAGAAGAAATTTTGCGCTTATATTTGTTGCGACACATCACAATTGAAAAAAATATTTTCCATCAAACAAGATGGCAAAACGATCGAGTGGCCTTATATCGAGTATCGTTTTATTAGTTGAGACCAAGCCAAATGTGGCCTTATATCGCATGGCCTTATATCGAGGGTATGATTTGCCTTATTTATTTGCTGTCCAGCCAAGTCAGACCCATAGTGGCCTTATATCGAGCGTGGCCTTATACCGAGGTTCGACTGTATAAGTTGTAGCGCAACTTTTCTATAACTTTGTTCCCGCTGGAAAACCCATTGATTCTGATACTGGATTCGTGTTAAGCGTGTTCGATTTACATGTAAAACTGCTCTTTAAATTCAAAAGTTACTGTCAAATTTCAAATTCCGCTCGAGACAAAAAATATTCAAATTTGAAATTTTCTATGAATCTATGATCACTTCGCTGCAAATTTGGGCGCAATAGATAGCTCTGATCCCAGTTACCATTTGGAGATGTTTTTTGCTTTGTTGGAATACGAATATACTAAAGAACTACCTGACAGAAGTTAGAATGTTTTTGTCAATTTTAAATTGCCTGGATCCGACTAATTCGACTTTTTAGCGGCGGATTAGACCCTAGACATTGGTCAAACAAGCTGAAAAAACTGAAGTGTACACATGCAGGATCGAACCTGCGCACCATTTTAGACCATAAAACATAAACACTTATCCACTGAAGCCGAATTTTATAACCTACCGTATTTCCTCTAATAGAGCCCCCGGGGGCTTTATTTTTTGGATGCCCGAAAATCGGAAAATTTGGAATTCGATCTCGAGATTTTTGGGTGCTCAACTAAAATCTGAAAAGGGCAATCGGTAGAGCTCGTGGGAGTTAAGAAAACGCGTAAAACAGCTTTGCAAAAAATTGACTCTGGGCTGGGATATAGGTCCTCAAAGTTAGGGGGGGAGGCTCTATTAGAGGAAATACGGTAAGTAGCTTTTAACCCCCTCCCGGCGAAAAAAAGCAAAACTTTTTTATCTAAAAGTGCTAAAAAGTGTCGTCCCAATGTTTTTTAATGCTTCATTGCGTTAAAAGTGACTAAAATCCTTCGGACACCATTTTAGCCATTTTCGGGGCACAGGAAATTCTGTACTTTAGCCAGCTTTTATAATGGCTAAATAATTATGAGTTCGACTTAGGTGATGTGTCGCTATGGATTGACCCCTGGAGAGTATGTCATCGTGCCTTGCACTCAAGAACCCAACCAGGATGCTGACTTTATGTTGCGACTGTTCAGCAATGGCATATTCACCAAGCAATTAGAGCAGTTGTCGAAGTAGAGAATGAATAATTAGGAGAATTGAAAACATATATAATTTTGTTTTGAAATTGTATGCCTTTTTTGATTTCAGTGAAAAAAATTTTTGAGCAAATTTGAAACTGTTAGCAGCTATAGATGCAAATAACTGCTGCACATTTTTGGACTTCCACCCAAATTGAACCTACGGATGGAGCCATTAAATTGATGGTTGACTGTAATATCCCCTATATAGTACAGTCAAACCTCGGTTATCCGGCACTCCAGTTATCCGGCACCCTCGGTTATCCGGCACCTTAAATATACTTCATTTGGCTGAGATTGGCTTATTCTCTGTCAACTGACATTCCAGTTATCCGGCACCTCGTTTATCCGGCACCCTGAGGCCGGTCCCCAGGGGTGCCGGATAACCGAGGTTCGACTGTATTAGAGATGCTTTGTTTGTTCACTTTTGACCTTTTTGATTTTTTCAGAGTGTTTTTGTTCGATTTTTTGGTCAATTTTTTTTTAATTGAAGCTGAAGATCTCAGGAGTAGAATGGTTGTTTTGGATTTTGGGTTTGAAATTTTTTTATTTTTAATTTTTGGGTTTTAGTGAGCAAATTGTTGTTTTTTTTCGTTCCGGAGTCAAAATCTCGGAGCTGTTATGAATGGAATTTTTTTGCTATGCTTAAAACGTAGCGCTGAATCTCAGCTTTCTTTTAAAAAAAAGATCGGTTCAGAATGAGAACCGGAACCCGGGGATATGGACGCTTTTAGGGAGGTGGTCATTTAGAGTAAATTCGAAAATTGACATTCTTTGGGACTTTTGAATTTTTTTTTGTCTCGAGAAGAAAGTTATATTGTATCGTTTTCAGCTGTTTTATGGTTATTTTGTTTGATTTTTTTGTCTTTAAGTCTGTCAAGAAAGTAAGTAGATCGGACAGGAGAATATGCGTTGCAGTGGATAGGCCTGCAAAATTTGGTGCAAAATCGGTGAATTTGGAACAGATATGGAACGGATAAATTGGAAATCCAAAACCTTTTTTCACAAAAAAAAATTAAGCTTTTAAACAGTGTTTGTGGAAAACGTAGTCTTTGAAGTATTTTAAGACAAAGTATAAAAGGAAAATGAGCGAATGTGTGAGCGAAAAGAGTAAGTAAGCGTGCCAAAAAAGTGAGTATGTATTGTTCTTCGAGTGAAACGTGAATTTTGGCCTATTTGGATCCGATAAGCTTCGTGAAATTATCACATACTATGTTTTTTTCTATAACTAACAAATTTCATCCCTTTTCTACAACTTGGTAAGAAAAGTTTTGAGAAATGAATCATTTGTCGAGGAAAAACGGCATTTTAAAATTTGTCCCGTATATGGTACAGTGCGCATTTAAGGGTTAAGAGCAGGGTTGTTACGCCTTCAATGAAGATCTTCAATGAAGGTGAAGGGCCTTCTGAAGATGGGGTATAAAAAATTTTCAGGTGAAGGAATGAAGGTGAAGGGCCTTCTGAAGATGGGGTATAAAAAATTTTCAGGTGAAGGAATGAAGGTGAAGGGCCTTCTGAAGATGGGGTATAAAAATTTTCAGGTGAAGGAATGAAGGTGAAGGGCCTTCTGAAGATGGGGTATAAAAAATTTTCAGGTGAAGGAATGAAGGTGAAGGCTTCAGGAAAAAAAAATTGGGTGAGGGAATGAAGGTGAAGGCTTCAGGAAAAAAAATTGGGTGAGGGAATGAAGGTGAAGGCTTCATGGGGGCTCATTTTTGTATTGAAGCGAGGGTGAAGCCTTCACACTTAAATCTCCTTCAACGAAGATCTTCTTTAGACAATGAAGGGGGAGGAAGTCTTGTATGACTAGCTTTTCCCGCAAATCCCAGTGGGAAATTGATTTGACGAATTCCCGCAAAAATAGTCAAACTCGAGCTCAGAGTTTTACTAATCTCCCAACTTTCCTAATCCCACACCAATCTGCAGGACCCAGATGGAGACTAAACTAGCAGGTCGAGAAGCGTCGACTCCTGCGACATACGGCGCTGTGGAAGGGGCTTTTTCAATTCTCGGCTACAACACCAAGGGCTCGAAGGTTGACACAAGTGCGGCGGATGCGTGGCGGAAGGTGTTGTTCTCTTTTGTTTGATGAATGATAATGAAGGAGTCCATTTTTAATGAAGAAACCAATGAAGGAGAAATTTGTAATGAAGGTGAAGGCTTCACCACTCAAATTATTGAGTGAAGGAATGAAGGTGAAGGCTTTTCATTTCAATTTTCAAAGTGCATAATTTGGCACATTTGACAATGATGTCTCTACGTGTCATACACCATTTTGTAGCCCGTTCTCTTCTCTTTTGAATGTCGTATTAACCGGCTCTTTGTTATAATAAAATTGGACCAAAAATAAAAAAAAACAAATAATTTCTCAAGTTTGGTAAATAAATAACAAAGAATTGTTCAATATCACATTTTAAAGAACAGAGAACGGGCTACAAAATGGTATATGACACGTAGAGACATCATTGTCAAATGTGCCAAATGATGCACTTTGAAAATTAAAGCGAATCCACGTGCTTTTTCTCAAAACTTATTGGACGACCTAATATTTGATCTTCCTGCCAACAACATTGCAGTTACAAAATCTGCTTATCGAGAACTTCTGCCCTTGTCAACAATAACACAGGTGGTACCTTACGTTTTTCGCAATTTTGCAGACCATAAATTCGTAAACTTAAGTAAAACATGGCTTTACCTTGAAGTTGCACTTGAGTGTGAAACCAGTACCGGAAAGTGGACTCGGATAACAGAAAATGAGAACAACGTAGGGCGCAAACTTTGCCATGATGATCAAGATCTTTTTATACCCTTTGCTTGAATTTTTCAGTTTATGAGATGTAATATGGAATTTTTTTTCAATTAATGAGCAATAATCGCTTTATTGTTAAATTTGTTCGTTCAGCCTTGTGCATCTTCATCTTTCTTGTGCCTCTTAGCTTCTAAAGTATGAAAACAATCAGAAAGTTTAGAAACATCTTTTTTACCTTCCTTAAGCTTAGCTAGATGAGCTCGATATGCAGCGATTTCTACAATATTTTTTAAACTGAAAAACTCATTTTTATATAACGATGCTACCTTCGTATTCTTCCATCCTCGAGTCGTCTAAATTATAATAATGTAAATTATAATAATATAAAAAATTGGGCTCTATTTAATAAGAGGTACCATTTTTTGCCTTGGTCCCCCCTATTGATTTTTTTGGAAATTGTTTTCACTTGCTTTATAATTCTATTCTATCAGTCTTCTATTTATGTTGTATTGTATTTATTTCTACTTCAGCCATACAGCACCCATCCACCCAAAAATTTCTACTTTTCAGGCATACTAACCCCATTTACCCCAATATTTCAAGTTTTCAGACTCACGACCCCCATGCCCCAACCTTACTTTAGGCTTAGGTCTTAGGCTTAGCCTTTAGGCTTAGGATATATCATTTCACATACAAACAAACCTCAAGAAACACAATTTGTATGCCCGCGGCTTGAAAAAAATTTTTTGCTTCAGCAATAGAACACCCATCCACCGAAGCATCCTAAGCCTAAAGGCTAAGCCTAAGACCTAAGCCCTAAGTAAGGTTGGGGCATGGGGGTCGTGAAAACTTGAAATATTGGAGGTTAGTATGCCTGAAAAGTAGAAATTTTTGGGTGGATGGGTGTTGTATGGCTGAAGTAGAAATAAATACAATACAACACAAATAGAAGACTGATAGAATAGAATTATAAAGCAAGTGAAAACAATTTACAAAAAAAATCAATAGGGGGACCAAGGCAAAAAATGGTACCTCTTCTTAAATAGAGCCAAAATTGTGTTTATAACCTTCCTCTTGTTGAAGTTGTTGTTCGTGATTTGACTCTGCAAAAATATTTGCTTTTTCAAATTATATACTAACAAATTTACAAGTTTTCAAAATAAAACACGTTTGAACCCCACCTAACGATGGCTGATCTACTCTTCGCCTCAGCCACTCAAAATGAAGCTGAAAATGTGAGCTTTCCACGGTACTAGTAAAATTAGTACCAAAATGGGTCGAGTTTATAGTTTTTCATGCAAGTTTTTTGAAATATTTCAATCACGTCGGTTAACATAAGTAAGTCGTTTATTAAAAAAAATATCGGTAAGGGGACGTTTCTCCGACTTTAGACATTTGTCTAAAGTCGGAGCAACGTTCAAAAACAACAGGGGGGACCAAGGCAGATTTTTTACGTTTTTTTCGAAAATTTTCAGATCATGTTCGAACCACCAAAAACCATCCAAAAGCACCTCAAGCCACCCAAAACCACCCAAAACACCCAAAACCAGCCAAAAAGCCTCAAGCCTTGACCACCGCATTCTCGCATCCTCGATGATTAGAAAAAAGCAGAATAGGAAAAACTATTTCAAAAACTATTTATTTCAACCCATGAAAATGAGCGATATCCGTTGAAATAATTTACAGAATGACCGCTAATTTGAGGCTTTTTGGCTGGTTTTGGGTGTTTTGGGTGGTTTTGGGTGGCTTGAGGGGCTTTTGGATGGTTTTTGGTGGTTCAAACATGATCTGAAAATTTTCGAAAAAAAAACGTAAAAAACCTGCCTTGGTCCCCCCTGTTGTTTTTGAACGTTTCTCCGACTTTAGACAATTATCTAATTTGTCTTTAGACATTTGTCTAAAGTCGGAGAAACGTCAACGCACCTAAATATCGGTATAATCATTCAGATTTCGACACCCGGTTTTTTCAAAAACTTTTTGAGCGTACGAATATTCGACCTCGTAGTGAAATTTAGTCGTATAATTAATTTTTTTTTCAAATGCATTTACCGTATTTCCTCTAATAGAAGCCCCCTTTCCAATAGAAGCCCCCTCTCTAATAGAAGCCCCCTCTAGAAGCTGAGTGAAAAATTATAAGCCCCCTCTCTAATATAAGCACCCCCTTAAAATAAAAAAAGATTTCATTTGGATTCGCGCCTTTTTTGTTGACAATTTTTTTGTGATTCATTACATACATAGAGCGTTTAGAGACTTTCTTTATAAAAACGTCAGAAAAAACGTTTCAGGTGAAATTTTGCGACGGCGAATTTTGTCAACGGCGAAAACCGTGACGGAAAATCAGCGCCGTCCCATATATAAGCCACCTCTCCAATAGAAGCCCCCTCTCTAATAGAAGCCCCCCCCCTTGAGGCTGAGTGAAAATTATAAGCCCCGGGGCTTCTATTAGAGGAAATACGGTATTAAGGCTTTGCCAAAAATGCTTTTTAAAGCAAAAGTAGCGTCCAGTTTTCTTTAGATTAAAAAACAGACAACCAAATTTTAAAAAGTGGTCCATAAAGCTTACATCTTAAACTTCATTTTCAGAAAAAAATAGTTATGAAAAAATTAAACATAACAAGATATTGACGATACGATACAAAAATCTCCGATGCTTCTAGAAGCATTCTTATAAAAAGAAAAGACGGCGCATAATAGCTCGGACTTTCTACATTATACATATTATGAAATCTTAACCCTTGCTTATTATTATAATCACAGTCGAACTGCGTTATAGTTGCACTCCGGTATAATGACACCCCGATATATTGGCAGTATGAGTCGAACACAAGGAATTAAATTACCCATATAATATTAGGTTGTCTAAAAAGTTCGCACCGCGTTGCCTTGGTCCCCCTGTTGAAAATTTTGTACAGTTTTAAAAAGTTCTCTGTGTTTATTTTGCAATGTTTTTCAGTTTTTCGTTTATTTTTTTGCTCAGCTCATATTGTTTATTGTTTTTAGATGGATAGCAATCATATTCGCCACGTTATGTTGTTTTTGTTTGATTCTGGGCTGATTCAGGGATCGTTTCTTTTCTTCAAAGCCAGCCGGATTTTATGTCAAGGGAATCAGTCGTCTTCAAGAACGCTGGGAGAAAGTTGTGGAATTTGGTGGAGATTATTTTGTTGATTAATTGTTATGCTTTGTTTTGAATAAAATTTGAAATTTTGCTTTATTTGAACGTTTGACTGTGAAACGGTGCGAACTTTTGAGACAACCTAATATAACAGCACTGGTTCGTTTTAGAAATAAATTTCAAATTTGAGCAAAAATATTGAAAAGGAATTTTGAATTTATTAGGAAATGTGCTCAGTTTTTCTCTTTTTTCTCGCGTTTTCGCTGTGTTTTTCCTTTTTTCGTTCTTTTGTTGCTATGTTCAACGATTTTTTTTATTAAAAGAACAAAAAAACAAAGCCAGTTAACAGTTTTTTCAGTTAAATGTATGTTATTGCAGTTTTGGATGTTATTAACTGTCGAATTATAGTTAATTGTGGTATAGTGGCACCCCTGATATAGTGGCACCTCGAGGTGGTTCCCAGGGGTCCCACTATAACAGAGGTTAGACTGTATTATAAATATAGCTAATTAATGTAAAAAACTGCAAAACATGACATCTTATACTTTAAAAAGCTTTGATATCAAAATTAACTGGTGGAAGAAAAGTCCTTGGCAGGTTTTGAGGCTAACTATTTTTAATGAAAATTTTATCTAAAAAATTATCCAAATATATAGGGTTGTAGCGCGAACGCTCCTCTTTCAGATGACATGTAACTTTTTAAATCTATTCCACAAAATGACCACCATTAGCAGCAATACATTTACGCAACCGTTTAGGGAAACTATCAATCGCATTTTGGATATAACTCTGGGGAATTGCATTCCATTCTCTGACCAATGATATCAGGTCATACGGAAAGTATTGACACAAAATTTCAAATCCTTGTATCTCGCTCATTTGTTAACATTTTGTGGCAATCTTTTTTGTTTGTAGCCCTGAGTCTCTCTGGGAAATAACTGAACTTTATTCAACAACTGTCTTTCAACAACTGTAAATTCGACTGACCAAGGACAAGATCGCTGATCTTGGATGGAGATCTGCCGCACCCGCCTTATTCTCCAGATTTGGCTCCTTCGGATTTTCACCTGTTCTTGTCAATGCAAAACTATCACAGAGAGAAACAACGTTGAACAAGTGAAAGCGGATTTGCAAGCGTTCTTTGAGTCAAAGCCAGCGAATTTCTTTGCTAGAGGAATTGCAAAATTGCCAGAAAGATGGGAAAAAGTTATTGATGCGGAAGGATCCTATTTTGTTGAATGATTTGTTTATTGTTGAATAAAGTTCAGTTATTTCCCATAGAGTAGACTCAGGCTACAAACAAAAAGATTGCCACAAAATGTTAACAAATGAGCGTACAGGATTTGAAATTTTGTGTCAATACTTTCCGTATGACCTCATACTTTCAAGTTTGCGATTGAGAAGTGTGGAGCAGTGCAAGCTTTTGGGCCAAAAGAAATCAAAGTCAAAAGAAATGGGCCAAAAGTTTAATGAGAAAAAAGAATCAACAAAGAAAAACAACCCAGAACAGCTGGTACATGATTCATTTTTTTGCCCTTTATTTCTTTGTCCCAGTCTACCAATATAATGTTACTGCATATGAATAATGTGCAATAGGCTCTATTTAAGAAGAGGTACCATTTTTTTGCCTTGGTCTCCCCTATTGATTTTTTTGTAAATTGTTTTCACTTGCTTTATAATTCTATTCTATCAGTCTTCTATTATGTTGTATTGTATTTATTTCTACTTCAATACCAACCCATCCACCCAAAAATTTCTACTTTCAGGCATATAACCCATTTACCCCAATATTTCAAGTTTTCAGACTCACGACCCCCATGCCCCAACCTTACTTTAGGCTTAGGTCTTAGGCTTAGCCTTTAGGCTTAGGATGCTTCGGTGAATGGGTGTTCTATTGCTGAAGCAAAAGAAAAATTTTTTCAAGCCGCGGGCATACAAATTGTGTTTCTTGAAGTTTGTTTGTATGTGAAATGATATATCCTAAGCCTAAAGGCTAAGCCTAAGACCTAAGCATAAAGTAAGGTTGGGGCATGGGGGTCGTGACTCTGAAAACTTGAAATATTGGGGTAAATGGGGTTAGTATGCCTGAAAAGTAGAAATTTTTGGGTGGATGGGTGTTGTATGGCTGAAGTAGAAATAAATACAATACAACATAAATAGAAGACTGATAGAATAGAATTATAAAGCAATTGAAAACAATTTACAAAAAAATCAATAGGGGGGACCAAGGCAAAAAATGGTACCTCTTCTTAAATAGAGCCGAATAATGTTATATACCATCTGAAAGAGGAGCATTCGCGCTACAACCCTATATATTTTTAGATAAAATTTTCATTAAAAATAGTTAGCCGCCAAGGACTTTTCTTCCACCAGTTAATAACCTGTAAGGTTCTTGTCATTAGCAGCCACATCAGTTGACTCAATCAAAACCAAGGCAAACAGCACAATAGAGAGTGAGCATAACCAGAACAATTTAGCTGCCATTTTTAGATTTAACTTTTTGGTTTTGTTGTTTGAAAAAAAAATAAAATAAAAAATGATCACCACATCTTGCTATTTATTCAAAGAAAAAAATTATACAGCGCTAAAAGATAAGTATATAATATTTCAGACGACTCTCTGTGTGATTTTTTGCCTTTTAGCAAACATCATCTAACCACACAAAAAATAAAAAATCCTATATAGTATTAGAGATGTTTTGTTTGTCTGTCTGTCTGCGGACAATTGATGTTTTGGGTTAGTTTGATATGTTTTTATTTTGTTTTTTTGTCGATTTTTTTTTCAATTGAAGCTTGGAATCTCGGGAGTAGAATGGCTGTTGTGGATTTTGGTTTTGAGATTTTTTATGGATTCAATTTTTGGGTTTTAGTGCAAATTGTCGTTTTTTTCGTTCAAGAGTCAAAATCTCGGAGCTAAGTGGGTGAGACGGCCAAGGCGCGTAGCGCTTGTTATAGCCCTGAATGTCAGCTTTCATTTGAAAAAAAGATTGGCGAGAAATGACGAGTTTAGAATGGGGCGTGGTGAATAGTATGGAGGTGGTCATTTGGTGGGAATTTGATTTTTGGTCTTCTTTTGAATTTGAATGTTTTTTGTCTCGAGAGGAAACAAGTGTAAAGCGACATGTCAATAGATATTTTACGTATAGTTTATAATATTTTAACCGAATTTGAATAAAGATTTGTCTTAATGAGGATTTAAGACAAAAACTTCTCTATTTCAACTACAGTTTTTTGTGACCGTATTAATTTATTCTTCACTTTGCTGCCGTGAAACAGTGAAAACAGACGGTTTAAGCAGGAAAATAGGCATTGCAGGAAAGCAATTAAAGTGTTCTGCATAGGCTCATGATTTAAGGTTAATTGTGTTGTGTTTTTTTTTAATTTTTATTTGGCCGTTTTCAGCTTTTAGCATTACATTTGAACCTTGACCAAGGCGAGGGTGGTCCGCCGATAGGCGGGCCCCCGAGCTAGTAATGTTAATAGTGGATATTTATTCTATTTTTGTAATAGAAAATAGATTTTTTGGGTGTGAGAAACAATATTAAAAGCTTTGAAGGCGAAACCTTTGATCTCACTTTATTGTGTATGCAAAATTATGCGAATTTTAGCTATGCGTGGGCTATAAAAGCAGCTTTTTCTTTTACGACTGCCTTCTAGATTCAAACAATTAAAATGTTACGCATTATTTTATTTGCTTTTTGTTTCGTAAGTATTACTGCGGTGGTGGATGAAGATATTTTTCCGTTTTGGCAGTCGGTTATTGTTACCGGTATGTTTTAATATATTTTCTTTTGATTTATGTACTTTTTGGGTGTTTTTTGCAGTAAGTCTGTCAGTAAAAGGGGATAGGGGAAGATTTCCAAAAACGAAAATTAGCAAACGTAGGATTTCGCAAAACGAAGATTGCCAAAACGAAAATTGCCAAAACAACATTTGTCTTGTTACTGTCCCATTTCAATATCCCAAGCTTTTATTTGTCATGGCAATTTTCGTTTTGGCAATCTTCGTTTTGGCAATTTTCGTTTTGGCAATCTTCGTTTTGGCAATTTTCGTTTTGGCAATCTTCGTTTTGGCAAGTAAAATAAGGCTAGCTTCTTGCCTTTAACACAAGAAAAGCGGACTGTGAAAATTAACTAACTGGAGGTTTTGGACCTGCTTAGCACGAATATCGGCTCTATTTAAGAAGAGGTACCAATTTTTGCCTTGGTCCCTATTGATTTTTTTCAAGCGCATACAAATTGTGTTTCTTGAGGTTTGTTTGTATGTGAAATGATATATCCTAAGCCTAAAGGCTAAGCCTAAGACCTAAGCCCTAAGTAAGGTTGGGGCATGGGGGTCGTGAGTCTGAAAACTTGAAATATTGGAGTAAATGGGGTTAGTATGCCTGAAAAGTAGAAATTTTTGGGTGGATGGGTGTTGTATGGCTGAAGTAGAAATAAGTTTTTTTTCAAAACAATTTCTACTTTTCAGGCATACTCCCCATTTACCCCAATATTTCAAGTTTTCAGACTCATTCCCTTTACTTGGGCTTAGGTCTTAGGCAGCCTTAGGCTTAGGATATATCATTTCACATACAAACAAACCTCAAGAAACACAATTTGTATGCCCAGCGAAAAAATCAATAGGGGGGACCAAGGCAAAAAATGGTACCTCTTCTTAAATAGAGCCCGAATATCTTAAAATCAGACCTACGAACATAAGTGCAATGTCATCATAAAACCCAATATCGCAACGACTCGTCAAGGTCAGAATTGACAGGAATCACAACTAATGTTCTCGTGTTAAAGGAGCATGCTTTCCTAAGGCAACGGCAATGGCAACGGCTAACTTTGAGCACTACAAAGTTAGATAAGGCTGTAACTGTTTTTTCCAGATCTCATTCTGGTCTGTTTTAAAATCCATAAATGTTCTTCAAGAGTTCTTCTATGTTCTTGTTGTTGCAAAATATCACATCCGCCATGAATCGAAATCGAATTAATCAAAGATTCTTAAAACGTGAGTTTTCAAAATCGCAGTTATTTTACAAAAACGCCTATAACTTACATTTTCTCGAGTACTGTGGATCGTGCTTTACGGCGTTTGAAAGCACGCATTCTCGCAATGAAATGGTGTGTTATCAAATTTTATATGCGCTTGGGACCGACTCACGAAACAGTGTTAAAAGTCCCTGTGGGGGACATACGGATTTTAAGGATTGTGACTTAGATGGTATATCTGTTAAAAGTGCCCACCCTGGTACAACTATTCAATACTACGTGTTTTATGAAGAATTTAGAATCGTTTTGCACCATTGCTTGTTATATTTGTGCGAAAAAAACAATTCAGAAGGCGCTTTTT